>VDFB02178268.1:0-35425 GCA_007258455.2 Sequoia sempervirens | reverse complement strand
GCAGGGAGGCTGCTTAAGCCATTAAACACACTCAAGCTCAAGTGCTGCAGCTGTGACAGGTTGCCAATGGTAGCAGGAAGGCTCCTTAAGCCACCAAACACACTCAAGCTCAAGTGCTGCAGCTGTGACAGGTTGCCAATGGTAGCAGGGAGGCTGCTTAAGCCATCAAACACACTCAAGCTCAAGTGCTGCAGCTGTGATAGGTTGCCAATAGTAGTAGGGAGGCTGCTTATGCCCCTAAACCCTTCCAATTCCAAGTGCTGCAGCTGTGACAGGTTGCTAATTAGGCTGCTAATAGTATCAAGGAGGAGGTTAAGAAGTGAAATAGGGGGAAACCTTGAAAGCCTCTGGTCCAAACCAGATCTAACTTTTAGTTGCATAATCTTAGACTTGCAAATGTTATCCACGATTCTGGAGTGACGTGGTTTCTTTACTGCTCTATTCATCCCAATTTCAAAGGAGCAATTTTCCAACCTTAACCATATCAAACTTGAGAGAAGCATGAATAGCGTGTCTTTTGTCACGCATTCAATGGTCAGATTCTGCAAATGAAGATAGCGAAGATCATCCGTGTAAAGCATTTCAAGACTTTGTGGGTTGCCTCCAATGAGCCGAAGGCGAGATAAATTGTTGGTTATGCTTAAATGGGAATGCTCCCATTGTCGGGTACCCTTTTTTTCTTTCTCAACAATGGTCCGACCCATATCTCGCAAATGATCATGCATATCAAATAATCCTGTGTCATCGAACTTTATCAATGACTTCATCAAAAGATTAGATATAGCAGTGCACATCTTCTTGTACAAGGATTCCCAGAAAATGATGGGCAATGTTTTGCATTCTCCAATAAAGAAGCAAGCAATGTCCACAAATATTTCTTTTTCCTCATCGTTGAGAGTCTTATAACTGATGTAAAGTCTTTCGTGAATTTCTGGGTGTAGGGCGATGTTTTCAAGAGCTTCCGTCCAACAACCTGTGTCATCCTGCTTATCATACAAGAAGGACCCAATCACTTCCAACGAAAGAGGATGCCCTTTACAAGCTTCAATTATTCTTCTCGACAGATCTTCGTAGGCATGACTTGGACATGCTCTAAGAAAAGCATGCCAACTAAATAACTCTAGACTTTCTTTTATCTCCAAGCCACTCATCTCGTGGATGCATTTGGATGAGAGCCCGGCAACATTGAGAATGTGTTTGTCTCTGGACGTTATAATTACTCTGCTGCACGGGCCAGCCAATCCCTAGCCAAAGCATCCAATTGTACAACAGCATCCACATCATCTAGAATAAGCAGCACACATTTGCTTCCCAAACGATCTCTGAGCAAAGGTATTCCCTCATCAACACTGTCCACTTCTGTATCATGTTTGGCTAAATCTTTGAGAACCTTTCTCTGCAATTTTGTAAGGCCTGTGGCCTCTGCAGCAGTGGTGCGGACATTACCTACAAAGGAAGCAGCCTCAAAATCATAATGAAATTTATTGTACAGGGCCTTGGCAACTGTGGTCTTGCCAATACCCCCAATACCCCATATTCCAATTTTAACCACATCATCCACTGAATTGACTTTTAATTTCTGAACGAGAGCATTCTTCACGCTATTCAATCCCACTGGATACTTGGCAACTTCTAAAGGCACTCTGTCCAATGTCTTAATGAGGTCATTCACCACCTTCTTTACCATCCGAGCTTCGAAGCTGCAAAGGTCGGAGCAGGTCAATACAGATTGCAAAACCACTATTTTATGCAGCTGTATGCTAATAAAATAAAATTAAAAATTGGAAAATCGAACCATTTTTATATTTTAGATGAGAGGGTGGAAAAAGAAAATTTTTGTATCGTTTGAATTGTTTGAGTCAATAAAGCAGTTCAAAAAAATTATGAGTTTTTAAATTTTAGTTTTAATAAAGTTAATAAAAACAAAATAGTAAAAGTTTTAAGTTTAAAAGTTAGGTAATGTTTTAAAAAATAAAAAAATTAAAACATGTATAGTTAATAATTTTTATTTAATATTTTTTAGATTTGATTATTTAAAGTATTAATATGCAGTTAGGAAAGTATTTATTAATTTGTTGTTTTGAAATAAAATTTAAATTTAAATAATTATTGTTGAAAATTTGATAACAAAAAGAATTGAGTAAAAACATAGAATTAATCATTTAGTAATTAAATAATTATTCAAATAAAAAACATAAATAGACAAATACAAATATAATTTTAACATGTCAAATTTATTTATTTATTTTAATTAGATAAGTATAATGATATTAGATTTTTACAAATGTTGATTATTGTTGTTTGTTTAAGGAGAAGAAAAAATATAAAAATGAATTATAATCCCAAATGTTGATGGAAAAACTCACACACAATTTAATCCAAAAATAACAACAATTAGATAAATATATTTAAAAATTACTTAATAGAAATATAAATACTATTTGTTATTTGAAAATCAAATAATAAACAAATATAAAATATAAAATTATCTAAAGTGATCAATACATCAAATAGAGTCATCTTTATTTAATCAAACAACTCCAAATTCACAAGTTTAGCATTCCACTAATTCAACCACACAATCTATTACCCCTTTTGGATTGACTGTTATCATTCAAAATATAAAAATTACAATATTAAAATTAAAAAAATAATAATAATTAAAATTTTACAATATAAAATTAAAACTTTCAAATATTTTTTAATTTGAATTGTAAAATAAAAATAAATAAACATATAAATTTCTCCATTACAATATATTACATATATTTGTTCATTTTGATATTCTAAATAAAACTCTATAATTTATATTTAAACACATATGTACTCCATTATTCAATTACCATAAAATAAAAATATTAAATATTAAAATATTATATGCTAACAAAACTATAAAAATGTCATAACATGAGAATAAAAGTGAAAAATCATAAATCAAATTTTGCTTATCATCACAATGAAAGAGAGCATAAGGAAGAAAAATGAATTGTTGCAGATCCAAACCAACTAAAAAGGAGAGAAATTACACACAATTCAAGAAAAGTAAATAATGAAGTAAAAAGAAAATTAGTAAAACTTAATCAATGAAATAGAGCTAAAAAATTAAAAACCAGAGAAAGACAAGAACAATAAAATTAAATTTAAGCAAAACCAAAAACCAAAAAATTAGAACTTCAATTCTATGCCTAAAGTACTATAAAGTTCTTGGTTTTGCTTAAATTTAAATAAAATTCTATGACTCATATTTAAACACAATTATTTAAATGAAACACAGATGTCCTACATTGTTCAGGTGATATGAAATAATAAATATAAAATATAAAAAATATTATATAGTGAAAAAATACAAAAGCAAGCAGAAAGAGACGTTCATTACTTACCCGTCTGTTATATCCATGGACCAACCAGAGCGATCACAGATCTGATGAAGGGCACGCTTCCACCACTCAATCTCTTCTCTTGTGTGTCAATCTGAATGGCGATAATGTTTTACAAATGATTGCTTATAGGGACTGGACTCATTTTCAGGATATCTAACGTGAGTTGGATCCACATAATAAAAGAGAGGAATGATCAAGCCAGGGGTCTCCAACATTGCAGCGGCCTCCCTCAGACACCAAACTGAGTCTGCATAGCCTTTGGAAAATATAGGAATACGTATGGCACTGCTCTCTATTGCTTTTTCCAAGCTCAACCCAATTATTTCCCCCCTTTCCAATTTCTCAGTGTCTATGAAGACATTGAGTCCTGCTACGGAAAGAGCTTCAAACAGATGGTCAACCAGAGTCTTCCTCACATCCGGTCCTCTGAAACTCAGAAATACATGAAACTTCTTATCACTTTGGAAGGCAACTTTAGTAGCGGGGGCTTCGTATCTGAGAAAGGATTCATCAGTAGATGTAGATGGGTACGTGGTAGTGTTAGAGGTGGATGCCATGGTAATGGATTAAACTGAAAACACAGAGAGAACAAACGATAGAGCAAAGAAAGAGGAAGAGGTAAAGGGTAATGTATATAAGATAAGAGAGAGAGGTAAGAACAAAAGCATGTGATAAACCGTGTAGATTGGGTGGATATTACAGTCTTCCACGTCCAATCAGTCTGTCTGAGTGAAAAGGTTCTTTTTCCTTGGATTCCAATTATGCGCGCCCCACATATTACCACTATTTCGAATGTGATTTTTTTTAAAAAAATTATTAAGACTAATTTCAAATGTGATTTTTTTCTTTTTCTTGAAGTATTGAATCAAAGTAAAAGAAGTAATACAATGTAAAAGGATAGGGGCGAGGATCGAGTAGATGAGCATGTTTTAATAGTTGTCATGATAGTAGTTGTTTATATAATGTCTAATAATTGTGATAGTAGTTGTTTATATAATGCCCAATAGTTGTGACATGACTACCCTAGCTTAAACAAAATGTATTCCTTTGATCTAAAAAGCAACCAATCATGTGATACCACATCAACGCTCAACTACCCATGATGTGAATGCACAAGTATTGGTAGCACCTTTTTTTTGGGTCTTTTTGGACATCTTGACAAAAAACATGCTGATGTGGTATCATATTTGATGATGTGGCCCTGAAACGAAAGTTATAAGCAATGGACTTGCAAAGTACACTACTATAAAAAATTGGGAGTGATTTAAAATTTCCACATAAGATTTTGAGAAGCACAAAGTTAGGGTGCTCAACTACTGGGTCATCTTCCCTAGTAAAAAAATGTTAAGAAAACAACTAGAAACAATTGTCAAACAGTAATACAAGATCATTACATGTCAACAACAACAAAACCATATGGTCCAATAAAAGAACCTAGTTGTCTAAGCAACAACAAAAAACTGAACTTTAACAATGACAACAACAAAAAACCAGCTAGTCCAAGGATTACAAAGATTCAATACCTTTGGATATTACAATCTGAATTTGAATAACCTTTGAAGTTGCCTAGAACACAATATCTCTTCTTTGCGGTTATGGAGGATACGAAGTTTGACGGGCTGTCCAAATAATTTATGATCTTGACCTATTTCTTGTACACCCCTTGTAACTGAAAACAAAGAGAAACAATTTGAAACAAAACATCAGAGTAAAACTTAAGAATTTATGTCTTCTGATGAATGGACTTATTTGAAAACATTGTCAAGTATCTTTCTTTCCAAATATTAAGCAAAACAATCTAATAGAATCAACCACAATATTATTATGTAGACCAACACCCAAAATACCCTCTTTCCAACTCAAAGCATGATCAAATATGTTTGGAAAATGCATAAAAATAACATTCCATAATTTTTCCAAAGAACAATCCCAAAAATTATGTTTTAAACTTTCAAATTGTTGACAAACAAGGCACTTAATGGGTTAGGTCACCAGATATTTTAATCTATCCCCAATCGACAATTTATAATGTAAGACTTTCTAGGCTAAAATCTAAGCATTAGCGTCAACTTTGGACCTCCATATTTTCCCACTCAATATTCTCCATGTTCTTCCATGAAGCTTGCATCTCCATTTCTGATTCAATCTTGGATTACGAGAGAAATCAAGAAGGAGGTTAAGATAGATCTTTTTTAAAGGAAAGCTAGAAAAATGATACTTAGACAAGCATAACCAGTCTCTTGTGAAATTACACTGTAGAGGGGTGTAAAATTTTATAACTAGCTCCATGGGCACCAATGATTTTACAAAGGTAAGAAAACATCTTAATTTGTTATTTAAATTGAAGGCACACTGAACAATATCCCAAGAAGTCCACTTAAAGGAACAAAAATCTCAAACATTGTCAAATTAATGAACTCTTTATTTTGTTTAAATAGTAAGCATGCCCAAGAAAAGCAACAACAAGAGGTTGACCGTGATACTACATCAACTTGTTCCACCAAAAAGAATAATGCCTGAAGCTAAACCCATGTTGAAGAGAAGCGTCTTTCCAGCTTAAGATTTTACTAACCTATTGCCAAGCCTTCCATATGGATTGGAGAGGAAATGAAGCTTTTAAATGAAAGAATGGAGCAAGAAGGATTTTATCAACCCATCCAACAACTTGTCATTTCCCCTTGGTGGTAGCAAGAATTATGTGATTGTGAACCAACATTTTTCATGGTTCATCTCTAGACACAATGCTAATAATCTATTTGGAAGCTAAACAAATCCCTTGTGTCTTGGGGTCTAAGAAACCAAGACCATGTTTTTCTTTGGGCTGAATATCTAGTGCAGCCAAGAAGTAAGTTTATAACTAGATTTTCCTTCCCAATTTGACCATAAAAATTGGCAAATGATTTTATTTAGATCTTCATAACATTTTTTTGAAGGCATCCAACAAGAAGAATAATATATGTGAGAAGCAATAAAATTTGATTCACCACTTGAATCTTGCCATTAGGAGACAAAAAATTATTCCCCTAGATCCAATGTTTGTTTTTTAACTTGTTTAGGAACCAATTTCACATATCTGAAAGAGTGACTCCCAACCCAAAAGGAATACCCAAATATCGAGTGATTTGCTCATATTTGATATGTTTCCATTCCTTAGGAATCTAATGAGGCATCAGATAACGTTGAATCATAAGAAATTCAATCTTATGGTGTGATAATTTTGAACCAAAGTATCACAATATAAGTTCAAATCCCCCAAAACATTATTAACTTATTTTTCTGAGTTTTGAAGAAAAAGAAAACTGTCATCAACAAAATATGAATTAATCACAATTTCATTGTAGGGAATGAAGATTCCATTTATCAAATTCATTTGATTATATTTTTGCAATAGGTACCCAAGAGCATCAACAATGAGAACATATAGGAATGGAGCAAGTGGACACCCTCAAGGCCAAATAGAGTGTTGCAAAGGAAATGTATCAGTCATGGAATTATTAATAACCAATTGAGCATTGGCATCTTTGAATAGCATTTGAACATGCTTATGTATATCTTGGGTCCAAAACCCAACCATTAAAATATGTTCAGAATAAAGCTCCAACACATTCTACCATAAGCTTTATCAAAGTCAAACTTTACCAACAATACATTTTGTCTTCATTATTGGGCCCATTCACTAGTTTTCCAAGCCATAATTAAGTTATCAAGAATAAATCTACCCCCAAGAAACCCGGTTTGTTCAATTTTTACAATCCCTTTAACTACTAGTTTTATCCTTATAGCTAAGGCTTTGGAAATGATTTTGTAAGAGGTATTAAGTAGAGTAATAGGACACCAACTTGAATTAGAATCTTCATTTTTTTCCTTTTGGAAGAAGCTTAATCATTCTTTTATTAATAGTAGGCCCTAAAGAACCATGTTCCAAAGCTTCCAAATATAGAGGGTAGAAATCCTCCTTTCATACATGGCCACATTATTTGGTAAAACTCAGCTAAGAGCCTTTCAAACCCAAGACTTTTGTTAGGAGCCATTGAAAACACATGTTTAAGATCTTCAATAGAAATCTCTCGATCTAAGAATTGACTATACTCATAATCCACCTTAATGGGAATGTGTTATTTAATAAGCTCTTCCAAAATACTCTGGGTATCTTTCCAATGATCATCTTCTCTAAAAAGATTCGCATAGAAATTCTGAAACAAAGATTTCACCTCTTCAAAATTTGTATGAAGATGTTCATTTTCATCTTGTATAGCCCCAATATGCTCCTTCTTATGTTTATAGTTTAAAATTTTGAAAAATTACTTGGAACCTTTATTACCTTCTTTAATCCAATGCAATCTATCTCTAATTTTAACTCCTTGACCCTTATTAATATCGAGTTTACATATTTGAGCCTTTATAGAGGCTATAGAAGTTTGAATGTTGATATGATTAGGATTGGAAGTTAGCAATTTTCTATTGTGTTCTAGGTTCCCATGAAGAGATTTTTATTTTCAGTTTCTTTACCAAGCAAGCCTTTACCAAAGGAATGTAAGAACTCAACAATTTGAGAAATAGAAAAATGCCACCATTCCCTATAAGATTCTCCTTCTTTCAATTTAGGTATAGAATTCCAAACACCAACCGAAGCAGTAACACACAAAATTTTTAAGAGAAAAGTATTAAGCTTATAGGGTAATTTGTACTCCATATGGCTTGTTTCAGACCCAACAATAGAGTAGAGGATGGGAAAATGGTCTAAAAGAGTAGTAGAATAATCAACTTTAACTTGAATCTCGAAAGAATCTTGCACTAATTGCGGGTTGGGAGACACATAGAACCTATCAATCCTACCAAATTTTATATCATCTCCAAATCTACAGTTATGGACATGGCATGAGTATTTGTTATGAATAGGATCTGTCACCCTAACAATATTACGACAATTCAACCATTTATCAAATTCTTCACTACGTAACTTAACATGACTATTGAACTTTGATCTATGGAGTGTTTGACCATATTAAAGTCACCTCCAATAACCCAATCTACATTAGGAAAATTATTGGCCATTTGTAAGCATCGCTCCTTTGCATTATTAGGAGTATAAACTGAACAAAAACCAATTGGTTGTCCATTAATAAATGCTAGGACCCATGAGCAATTATGTGAGGGTTCCTCCCCTTTATCAATAAAAAATTTATAAATCCACAAAGGCATGCCTAAAACTACCCCCTTCCCCTTGACCCTCTCTATGGGGTGTATGGAGGAAAGATGCATCTCTCCATACATTGCATAGAGAAGATACAAGATGTGGACCATTAATCTTGACCTCCTGGAGTGATGTTGGAGCATCCTGAAGAACTTCACCCTATCCACATCAAGTTTTTGTTCCAATTGATTTTGTTTTCAATTTTGGTGTAGAGTAATTTAGTATTTCATAAATTCTCCATTTTATTTTAATTTATTTACTCTACAATCCAATACCATATACATTTGGCCAATATATCGATTTGAGGAATGGAAGGTATAGTGTAGCCTTCATGGATTAATCAAAATAAAAAAATGAAGGCAAAGGAGGTGTGAGACATGAAGTAGCATTAAACTTAAGGGTAGAAAAAGACAACTTCAAAACATTAAATGGCTGTAGCATTGAAGTTGAAAAGCTACGCCTAAGGGAAGAAGACCAAGGGAAGACAAAGAAAAATTCAAACCAAGGTAGGAAAGGAAGTGGTGTGGGATCTCCAGGAAATTTAAACAATAAATAAAAGTCAGAACAAAAAAAATGCTAAAAAAATGTGTGGCGGGTAGGGGCATGTATAGGAGGAAGTAAAAAAAATCTCTTGAATTGTATGTGAAATAAGAAGAGCAGCGTTGGAAATTAAAAAAGAATAATTTGGAAAGTTTGAAAAGAGGAAATAGGAATAATAGATGGACTCCATTGACCAAGAAGAATGTGCAAATGGTCTAAAATGAAGTGAATGTTGGAGATGTTGATTTGAAGAACAAATAGATTTTAAATTGGTTGCAAACTCTTTAATTTTATTTTTTTTCAATAAAAGAATTTGGAAGTTGCAATTTGAACTTGTAGCAGTTTTAATTGACAAATTATGATTGGTGATTTGAATGTGATTAATTAATTTATTGCATATTTATTTTTCCTAATAAGGCATAGAAATTTGACCTACATTAATTGGTGTAAGAGTCAAGTTTGATCGTGTTGGGAAGTGTACCAAAATTTTCCAAAGGAAGATAAATAACGTATAGAGGATAGGGTTGCAGAGGTAGAGGACCCAGAGGCATAGAGCCTGAGATTGCAAAATTAATAAGAAATTGCACAATGAAGGCAGTTAGTGGTATCACTGCATGATTGGATGCCATGGAGATGGATCAACGATGAGGAGTCCATGTAGAGGATATTAGTGAAGACGAAGAAAAAGAACAAATTATAGGATAAATTATAAACCTTGATTTGATCTGCCAAATTATAAAGGATGATTAAATGCAAAAGAGTTGTTGGATTGGAACACTGAAATGGAAAAAAATTCAAGTATGATAACACGGAAGAAGACCAAAAGGTCAAATATGCACACACACAAAGTTGAAGGGACATGCTTCCTTATGGTGGGAGCAGTTATAGATGAATCAACAATGAAGAGGAAAAGAGAAAGTTAAGTCATGGGATTGAATGGTGACAAAAATAAATTGAAATTCCTACCAACAAATTATCAAATTAACTTGATAAATAAACTTTAGAATTTGAAGCAAAAAGAAAGTAGTGTTAAGTATACCAAGGAATTCTACTGGTTGAGCATACGAGTCGATCTCATTAAAGAAGAAATTGAACAAGTTTCTCGATATTTGAATGGGTCACAAATATCTATTCAAGATTAATAAGTTTGATGAATATGCATAGTGTGGGGGAGGCATATCAATATGCCTTAAAGGTGAAAGAAAAAATTAATAGGAAGCAACAAAATGATTCTCGGGCTAGAGGCATATTTTCTCGTGGTAGAGGACAGCCAAACAGTGGTAGAAGCTACCAAGGCAAGCAAGAAGAAGCAATCACATCAAGTGCAAGCACGCTGGAAAATAGAGGAAGAGGAGACTTTCGTAGAGGAAGAGGAGACTAATCTCATGGAAGAGGGTCCTTTGGACGAGGTAGAGGAAGAGGTTTCAGAGGTACATGTGTTCCAATGCTGAGAAATAGGACATCAGGCATTTGAATGTCTGCAAATCTAGCATGATGAAGGAAAAGGAAAAGAGGCAAGAGTGCATGTAGCATAGGCTGAAAGTGAAAAAGAAACTTCAACTAAGCATGGAGAAGGCCCTGAGGATGGAGAATCTTTGATGCTAAGAAGATTCTTGTTGAATCCTAAAAAGGAGAAACTAGAACCAATACAAAGGAGAAATTTGTTTCAAACAAGATGCAAGGTGAGTGGAAGGTGTTGCAAAGTGATAGTGGACAATGGTAGTATAGGTAACATTGTATTCAAGGAGATGGTAGAAAATTTGAGGTTGAAGTTCTGAAACATCCCAACCCCTACCGAGTTTCATGGCTATAAAAAAAGCATCAATTAGTGGTGTGGGAACAATAATTGGTAAGTTTACAAATTGGAAATTACAAGGATGAAGCTATGTGTGACATTATACTGATGGATGTGTGTCATATTCTCTTGGGTAGACCATGGAAATTTGATAGACAAGTTGTTCATGATGGTCAATTGAAGACCTACACAGCCAAGAAAGATGGAAAAGAGTACATTCTAAACCCATTGAAGAATAGAGAAAGAGAAGATGAAGGAAAACCAAAGGTATGCTTGGTTTTCAAATAATTTTTGAGAGAATTCAAAAAGGAGAAAACATGTTTTTCCATAGTTCCCAAATTTGCACCAGTTGGGGCAGCAAAGAATGAGGAAGAAATACCAAAGGAAGTTCAAGAGATTTTGGATGAGTATGTAGAAATTTTGATGAAGGAGTTTCCTGGTGGATTGCCACCCATGAGAAGCATTAGTCCTTGCATTGATTTGATTCCTGATGCAAGTTTTCCAAACAAGACACTATATAGGATGTCACCAAAAGAGAATAAAGAGATAAATAGGCAAGCACAAGAGTTGATTGATAAAGGGTTGATTAGAGAAATATTGAGTTTGTGTGTTGTTCCAGCAATGTTGGTACCAAAGAAAGATGGGGATTGGTGAATGTGTATGGATTCAAGAGCAATAAATAAGATAACCATCAAATATCAGTTTTCATTACCAAGAATGGATGATATGATGGATTGCTTGAGTGGAGCCAAATATTTTAGTAAGATTGATTTGAAGAGTGGTTACCATCAAATAAGAATAAGAGAAGTGGATGAATGGAAGACTGCTTTCAAAACCAAAGATGGATTGTATAAATGGTTGGTAATGTCGTTTGGATTGACAAATTTTCCAAGCACTTTCATGAGATTGATGAATGAAGTTTTGAAGCCATATCTTGGTAAGTTTAAAATTGTGTATATTTGGATGACATTTTAATATTTAGTAAAATGAAAGAGGAGAACTTACAACATGTTAGAGCTATTTTGTAAAGGCTGGAGGAAGAAAAATTAATGGTGAATTTGAAAAAAATGTAGTTTCATGAAGAAAGAGTTAGTGTATTTGGGTTTTGTGGTTTCTAGTAGTGGTCTCAAAATGGACCTAGAAAAAGTGAATAATTGTTGAATGGCCTTCACCAAAGAGTATGTTTTAAGAAATAAGCTTTCATGGATTAGCAAACTTTTATAGAAAGTTCATCAAAAAACTTAGTGGGATATGTGCACCAATCACAAAGACAATGAAAGGTAATAAAAAGGAATTTGTTTGGTTAGTTGCAGCAGAGAGAAGTTTTAATATTTTGAAGGCAAAAGTGATGGAACAACCTGTGTTAACACTTCCTGATTTTGGAAAAGTCTTCCAAGTTGATTGTGATGCAAGTGGGACAACAATAGTGGGGGGTTCTAAGTCAAGAGGGAAAACCAATAGCTTACTTCAACAAAAATTTAAATGAGGCAAAGAGAATATACTTCATGTATGACCAAGAGTTTTATGCAATTGTGCAGGAACTCAAGAAATGGAGACATTATTTGCTACCAAAGGAGTTTGTATTGTACACCAATCACCATGCATTGCAATTCATTAACAACTACGGTAATTTGAGTCAAAAGTATGTGAAATAGGTTGAATTTCTTCAAAGCTATTCATTTGTTTTAAAACATAGAAGTGGAAAATTAAATAGAGTTGTTGATGCACTAAGTAGGAGGTGTTTGTTATTGAATGAGTTGAGAGTAAGTGTTGTTGGTTTTGATTGTATGAGAGAGTTGTATGAAAAAAAATCTAATTTTAAAGAAGTTTGAGTAGCATGTAAGAGTCCAATTGGGATGGATAGAACTCCATGGTTGGATTATTTTATTCAAGAAAAAATGTTGTTCAAAGGAAAGAGGTTGTGTATACGTCGAGGTTCCATGAGGGAGAATTTAATGAGAGAAAAATATAGTGGAGGTTTGAGTGGAAATTTTGGAGTGGATAAAACATTAGCATAGTTGAATGAGAGTTACTATTGGTCAAGGATGAGTGCCTATGTAAAAAGAATGGTGGAAATTTATCAGATATGCCAACATGCCAAGGGAGTGAAACAAAACACCAGACTATATCAGCCATTTCCAATACTAGAGAGACCATGAGAATGCGTTAGCATGGATTTTGTTTTGGGTTTGCCACAAACACAAAGAGGTAATGTTTTTTTTTTTGTTGTAGTGGATAGATTTTAAAAAATGGCTCATTTAATACCATGTCACAAGTGTAGTGATGCTTCCCATATAGCTACATTATTTTTCAAAGAGATAGTTTGGTTGCATGGCTTGCCAAAAAGTATTATTTCAGACTAGGACACCAAGTTTGTTGGTCACTTTTGACATACTTTGTGGAAGAAAATGGGAACACAATTGGGGTATAGTTTAGTCTACCATCCTCAAACCGATGATCAAACTGAAGTTGTGAACCAAAGTTTGGGTAATTTGTTGAGATGTTTGATTGGGGATAAACCAAATCAGTGGGACTTAACTTTGGCACAAGTAGAATTTGCATATAATAACTCTGTAAATCGAAGTGTGGGAAAAATTCCATTCCAATTTTTGTATGGGTACATCCCAAGAGGAGTTAATGAATTGAGAGATAGTGCAGATTTGAATAGAAAGAGTGTTGTAGCGGAAGATTTTGCTAAGTATATTCATGAATTGCACAAAGAAGTGAAAGAAAATTTAGAGAAGAGTGTCATTAAATATAAAGAACATGTTGATGTACATAGAAGAAAGCAAGAGTTTCATATTGGTGGCCCGACAATGGCACATTTATGGAAGGAAATGTTCCCACAAGGGACCTACAATAAATTAAAATGGAAAAAGATTGGCCCGTGCAAGGCTTTGTGGAAGTTCTCATCAAATACATATGAGATTGAGCTTCCAATTGGCATTGATATCTCTCCAATATTTAATGTTGTAGATTTGTATAAGTATCATGAAGGTGAATCAAGTGGACAGTAGAGTGCATCTTTAGATTTTTCGAACATGCAAGACTGGATGCAATAATTGTTAGAGGAGTTTGAAAGAGTTGATCAAATCATTGATTCATGGATTGAAAAATGAACAAGGAGGAAAGAATATTAGGGGTATTTGGTTCATTGGAAGTACTATGCAGTAGATGAGGCTTCATGGATCAATGCTTTAGATTTGGAGAAGTTTGGGATTTCGGTTCTAGACTTACCCAAATGTTCATGAGCTCTTCACTCATGAAAATTTTTCATACCTAGTGTGTGTGTGATTAATGTAGAATACTTGTTGCACATATACTTGTTATTTTGGATGCTACTAAAGTCACACATTTTTTGGTATTGCAAGATGATATGATATATATCACTCAATTTGGTGTGGCATTTGTAGCATCAAAATAAAAGGGATATCCCCATATCCATTTACCCAAGGTGATTGTAATCTTGAGATGGATGTTTCAAACCACATTGAGATGATTTTTATCTTCTCCTGAGTCTATTATTTAAGTCATTAAAATATTTTATGAACTAAAGTGTAGTCAAATCATGTGTATTTCTCAAACAATCCTCAAACTTGTTTATAAGTTGCAACCTCATCTCCCTATCTATTTCTTCATTTTTTTCATTAAAAACAATTAAATAGAATGGTACATAGGTATCTTAATCAAATAAACTATAAATTTAAGGGTCCTAGGGTGTTTATACCCTCACCGGCACAACTAAGTTGTTAGATTCAAAAATATGTCCTTGCCTATGAATTCCAATGCCACCAAGTGTAGGATTAACTATCTATACATGAAAGGTTTAATAATTATAAATCAATAAAATTTAAGAGTTCTAGGTTGCCTGTAAGCTTACCCATGTAGCTAAGTTATTAATTTTGAACATTTGGCTTTTCCCATCAACTCCAATGTCATCAAGTACAATAGGTAAATACTAAATGATCCATGCATGAAAGAGTTACGAATTAAAAAATAATTATTAAAGTGTACTATGGTATTTTTTGGCTCACTTAAATAGTTAAGTTGGTTAGAATAAGATTACATTTACCTTGCAATACTATGTAAATTTTATGTATCTCCAATACTCTTGAAAATTTCCTTTGATGCCCAAGGTGTAATTGGAAAATAATTTATAATTAATATTCCTCCAGAATATTGGTATTATATGTTATATATTTTATAGGTTCACAAGTGCTACCAAAGTGTTGTTAGAATGAAGAGTGTTAGTGTGTTGTATGTTTCTCTTTGTTGAAGATTAATATACATTTTTCCTCTTTATCGTGTGAAATTTTTTTGTGAAAGGGTTTCTCTACCTAAATATTGTGTTCATATGGATTGTTTATTTTATGTAGTCACATAATCATCATATGATAATCCTTGGATAAATAAATATTTTAAATTTGCATACAATTGTGAGAGATTTTACTATAGTGGTTTCACCTTATTACTCAACAAAGATATCAATTTTGAACATGTGTCTTTTCCCATCAACTCTAATTTCCTCAAGTTTAGGAGGTAAATCTTACATGATACATATATGAAAAAATGTAATGATTTAAAAATGTGTTTGTGGTTTAAAATCAATAAATAAAGATCAAAGAGAAGGTTGGGGATTCTAACACAAGAAATAATTATATGTACGAACCACCCATCCTTCTTTACATACCTAATTCATGTTAGGATGTACAGTTCCTCACTCCCTTATAAATTTCACCTTGATGATATGCTTACATGTGTATCCTTTGGAAAATTACTCATAAGAGGGCACAAACATACCTGAGAAGGAACCAAACATGTGATAATAAAATAAGTACTTTTTTCTCACTCATCACCTATGCTATGTAATCATCAAGGATCTATAAGGCACACACCTAAGATATGTTATACAACTTTTTAAACTTGAATTTCCTATGAAAACCATTGTCCTTAATTATTTTCATCCACAAAAAATAGATATATATTATTGTTGTCAACTTATGCATTGACCAATCAACATAACAATATAAAGCAGTGTAGACTACATCAAGGAAATGTACCTTACAATACAAGTGGTATGACTTTATGTACCTATTTTCTTTCTACTTTGCATACTTCAGTGTGTGGAAACATCTAGAACACATATGCACCTTGTAAAGCCATATTTCATCATCAAAATCCATAAATGAGCATTTCATTGCTTTGTAGTCATCAACAAATTTGAGTGAATAATGAATTTTGTACTCCTAATTGTATTCGATGGGCAAAGATATATCTCACAATTTAATAAATCCCTAAAAATAGTGAGATGATTTACTTAGTATAACTAATTCTTTAATAATGACACAAAGAATAATTCAATAATTTAATATTGATGGTTTACTATCAATTCTTGCATTAGCCGCCATGAATTCATTTAATTTCCACTCTATGTTCCTTAGGTGCACACTTTGAAGCATGAAACCCATCCGATAAGTAATTTCAAATGTGTATTACTTAGACATAATGACCCATGCTACAAGTAGCCCTATATGTTTGGAATCAAAAGCAAGTAGAGTGTAAAATTAAAATTGGACATGAACAAATGATAAAAATGATTAGATAAATAATCATTATTTATTCACACATAGAAATGATAATTACTAAATACATTGTATACCTTCATTAAATTTATACCAAAGGTTGAATCCATGGTTAGTAATCTATTTTGGACATATTAAAGCAATATTTCAAGTTGGTGTGGCATTTGTAACCTTAGAATAAAATGGATATCTCCATCTGCATCTACATGGTGTACCAATTCCTTATTTTTTTATGCATCAAATCTTGACATTCCAAGCAATAACAACACCAAATCATGACTTAATTATTTGGTGATGAGTGGAGAAAATATTCATCTTGACCCTCTAAAGTCACTATTCAATTGATCGTGACAAGGCTTTCCATCCTTGTTGACATGGTCAACATGGTGTATCATATGAGTGTAAGGCTGGGTTGACAAATCATTATTCATGTGCTATAATAACAATTACATCCACTCCTCATATTTTTGAAACCCAATCTATTTCCCTTCCCCTAATTGGGCACTATGGTGATCAACAAGCATAACATCTATTTTTTATAATGCTATGGGTCATATGAGCACCAATATCTACAAACATATGATCTAGCAATTACTAGATGTTAGAATATACATTCAATTTAAAAATAAATCAATTTAAAATTGCATAAACTATATTGGTCTCACATGGTTACTCCAATATGGTGAATTTGGGGATTTGTTGCAAGAATATGAGGTATTTTTTCAAGTTGTCATGACTCTCATGGAAGCTCATAAGGTAGGATTTATTATTGGTCCCCCTATATGAAACCTTTCACTCTATTGGCCTTGATCCAATTTGTGAAGAAAACTTTATATTTTCTATGATCGTAGATTCCCATAAAAGGTTAGGGTATATAAATGCATCTTTGTTTGGGTGTTGATTTAGATATTCCATTATGTCATCATATAATACCATCATAAATTAGATAATTACATTAAATAATTAGCATTCCATTGGTGTTTACATAGACAAAAAAAATGAAATTGATCAATAAAATATGTGAAAATATAGAAATAAATAAATAAAGTTTTTCTTCGATGAAATCTAATAAGCATTAAACTGGACTTTTAAGAATGACTCCATACAAAAAATATAAATTGAAGATTTAAAGATAAGATACAATACATAACTAAATATAATTTCATTATAACATTAGTATTTAAATATTATTTACATGATTATAAAATATTGAAAGTGACAAATAACTCATTCCCTTCTCCAAACCAATAACTTATGGTTGGGAATCAGAGACAAGCTTCAATTCCAAGTTGGTGTAGGCCTCATCCAAAGACATAACTTGCCTATGAAAATTGTGAACTAAACTAGTTGGCCTTGGTGCAATACCCAACATCTTATTATAAACAATAATTCAATTAACTTTAACAACAATAGGACATTGGTCAATAGTGTAGCTTTGTTGTTGTATCCCTTAAGATTTATATAAAAAGCTTCATGTTGAAAGTGATTTTTTTACTACATAACTAAACACTATTTTGCAACTAAAGATTTGTATCTATAATACCTTGAGTTATTAGGCAACTATCTTCAGTTGGTATGCAAATGGTCTTTGCTTGTTGCACAACTATCTTTCATTACTACATAAGTCTATTCAAGATTAGATGTCACATATAATACAAAAATTGTTGGGCATGAGCATAGTGGATATTATAATAAGATTTGCAACTAGTTTTCCATCAAATGCATGGCCTAAACTTAGTTTGGGTACTTTGGTTAACATGTTGTTTGGATTTTCTTGTTTACAAGATTTGGAAGAGGGGAAGGAGTTCCATGAGTATGCTATTAAAACTAGTTTTGAGTAAAATATTTGTATTGATTAGAAAGTTTCAAGATGCTACAATACATTCTACTTTTTTAGTTAATAAAAAATTGGCATGCTTTTTTAAAAAGATCTATTGAAATCTAAACATTTTTTTGAAAAATTTAACATGTATGTGGTCCCTTGAAAAATAAAACCAATATATATATATATATATATATATATATATATTGAATCCTTTGTAGGTAAAATTAGTTGTTACATTATAGCCCTAAAATTTTCTAAATTAATTTTCATCTACAAATTCATATCTCAAATACCATCTTTTGTTGTTACACAAATATTCACTTGTACAACTAAATATAATTGTACAATAACTTAATACCTATTGTAGAACATAGATACTAAGCATCATGTGAGGTGCTACCATGGCCACAATATGGATTCTATGTCATGTAGATTTGATTTGTATCAAACTAGACCATTATGGATACAAAACTTTGTGATACCAGTCAGATTCTACCATCCAACAAATAAACAGTTGAAATTTCTTTCTTAGAGCTCACAATCCATAAATACATCTAATGCAAAGCAAATGTTTACCAGTAAGTGGCTCTTGTTCATCATCCTTTCATGCTATTTTTAGCTAGACTGGAACCTTTTTTGCTCCTCATAAATGCTCTCACGTCTTGAACTTTCCTTGTGTTTTCTCAAAGCATTTTTTCTCTGGAAACCAAGAAAATCAGAACACTTCATACAAGTCATACATCAAACCATCATTTTCCTGACTTTAAAGGCATTTTTTCTATAAAAATGCAAACTTTTTCAGTTTTTTTTTAGAAGTCTTTACACTAGTCTGTAAGAATTGCCTTGGGACATTAATTTCCAGCTTGTGTCATTCCCTGTCAAGTTGATGAGCTTTTTGCTTTGCAAAGTACTCATGGATATTTATACACCACTTAATGAAGCATTAAATGGGTCACGGTTTTCTCATAGTTTTGTTGGTTGTAAAAGAAGACGAGTTCATTTTATTTTCAACTGAATTGGATTTTTTCTCCACCTTTTTTGCACCTTAGAAATCTTCGTGTGCACTACATCTTTCCACCATTACTTTGAAATTGTTCATTATCTTTTTCTCTTATAATTGTTGCTTTTTATCTAACTCCTCAGTTTTTCACTTTTATTATTATTGCCTTTGCTCTTTCTTCCTACTCTCAATGTCTATGTGCTCTCTCTACCATTGTCAACTTTTATGAAATATAGATTATTATTGATTTTATTTCAGAAATGACAGGTATAAAATTGTTGGAAATCTATTATTAAATCTAATTTATTTTAATAAGGGTTTAAATTTAATAGCGAGAATCATAATGTCATGATTTAACTATCATAATATATCATTAAATATAACTCATTAAAATAATTTTATTATAATATGTAAATTTTAATATTTTAATAGATTTCTCTTATGAAATGCAAATCCAAAAGAACAAACACAAAAGATTCAATACAATACAATGTGAAATAGAAAGAAATTTTTTTTAATACCAATATCAAATATGTGAACTAAGAGGATCTGTGGGATGTTGTGGATAAATGTAATATGCTGCCCTATTTTTCCTTGGTTGTTTTTTTTTTTCCTTATGTGTTTTGCTTTGTGTTTTTTACAATATTTTTGATGGTTTACAAACGGAAATAAAGTGCAGAAATAACAACTTGTTGCAGCAATAAAATACTCAAAAATTTCACAATTTTCGAAATGTTGCAACAAGTAGAAAATTCAAGATTTTAATTGCATTCAAAATATCAAGATTTTCTTGATTACAACAACAACCCAGTTTATAAAATATCATTACATATCTAGTACCAACATAGCCAAAAAATGTTTACAACTTTAACAATGTTTTGTAGTTGAAACCAACGAACTGGGTGGGAAGATGATGGATTCGGCCTCCGTAAATTATTTTCTCCACTCCTAATGAAGTTGTTAAGTATTCCTCAACCCTAGGCGCCACATTTATAACAATACCCAACTCCAAACCTTAAGCACCCTCCTTGCAAACCCACACAACCCCCTGTGAATGGTATGGCCAGCTTGAGCAAAGGTACGATTGACAAAAGGGGGTTTACAATAGCAATAACCTCCAAAATATCTTCCTCCAATTGGACTTGACAAATGGACTCTAAAATACAAGCCCCAATGATTGAAGAAGAGAATAAATGAACACCAATGTAGCCCAACTGTGATCTTTATTTGAAACCACCAATATATTCTCTGGATTGTGTCTCTCAACAATGTAGAGAAGGTTGCTTGCAAGGGATTTTGTCTTCAGAAACCCTAAGAAGAATGAACTCCTCCAAGAAGAAGAGTAAACCAATATCCAATCTAGCATAAAAGAAGAATGGGCTCTAAGATCCCTTTTATAGCTCTCTCCAAATCCCACAACCCCCTCTTGGGAAATAAAATAATTTTCATTTTAAAATAAAACATCTCCTTATGACTCCCTAGGCACCCAACTTTCAGTTATAATATTATTTGCTTTATAATTTTCCCTTATGTCTCACATGGTCCTTTTAATAAAGTAACTTTATAAATTAATATAAGTTAAATATTTAATTTAACTTTAATAACTTTATGTTATTTTAAATAATTTCATCGTACCAATTAAATATTGAAATATGGATATCAATTTCTCTCATCGATACTACTAAAAATAGCAGGATGACAACTTGCTCTGTCAACCGAAAATTGACTTACTAAAAATAGTAAGAATGAGAGAAAACTCCAAAAACACTCCAAAAAAGGGTAATACACAACTCCCAACCACACCATGCTAGATAAACGGTCACCAAAGTTTCCTAACCAAACCCTATTAGCCAAACAGAATGACCGAATAGGCTAACTCTACCAAACTTCTAAATAGACTAGGAAGGGGACATTACAGTCCACCCTTCCCAAGATTGCTTTTCCTTAAGAAATCTCAACTCTAGATGTTGTAGAAACTGCTAATTTTCCCACGTCGCATCCTCCATCAGTAGGTTCCTCTACTTGACCAAGTACTCCTTAATAGCCCTCCTCTAAAGAGTCTTCTCTCTAAAATCTATAATGGCCCCTAGAATCAAGATCAACTTACCCTCCTCATCTAAAGGTGGAAACTAGTATGAAGGAACCACATTATGTCCTAGCACCTTCTTAATCTTGGATACAGGAAAAACATTATGAACCCTACTACCAGATGGTAACTCGAGCTCATAGGCGACCTACCCAATCCTCTTGGACACTTTGAAAGGACCATAAAATCTAGTCTTAAGCTTCTCGACACCACTCTTCTTGAGAGAAGAATGTTTGTAAGGTTGCACCCTCAAATAAACCATGTCCCCAACATCAAAAGTGCACTCCACACAATGTGATCAACATATAACTTCTATTTATTTTGAGCTTGTTACAAGTTCTCCTTCAAAGATTTCAAGACTTCCTAACTTTCCTGCAACAAATCTCTAGGCTTAGGCACTCTACTATCTCCAAATATAAAATCCAAAAAGTTAGGTTCCTCATATCTATAAACACCCATGAAAGGTGGCATCCTGATGGGCATGTGATAAGTGGAATTATAACAGTATTCACCAAGATGCAACCACTTAATCCAAGCTCTCTACTACCCTAATACATAGTTCTTGAGATACCCCTCCACCCATTTTTTTATTATCTATATTTTCCCATTTGTCTGTGGGTGGTAGCTCGTGTTGGGAGTGAGTTTTATCTCACTCAACTTGAAGATTTCTTGCTAAAAGTGACTTAGGAACCTATTTTTCCTATCACTCACTATACTCCTAGGCATCCTATATAATCTAAAAATATCCCTAAAGAATAAATCAACCACCTGTGCAATACTATATGTTGCTAAAATAATGAAAAAAATGTGTAAATCTGGTTAAACTATCAACCACCACATATATACAATCCTTGTTCTACACCTTAGGCAACCCAGTGATGAAATCCATGGAGATAAATTCCCATTTTTTATTGGGAATGGGTGAGGGTTGAAGTAAAATAGCTGGATAAGAGGGCTCCTTCTTATTCGATTGAAAAATAGGAGACTCCCTAACATACTTGAGGAATTCATTCTTAAGTCCCTTCCAAGTGAATCTTTCACAAATCTACCTGTAGGTCTTGAAGAAACCCGAGTGACCAACCATGGGTGCATCATACAATGTCCTCAATATCTTCCCCTTAAGTTGTGGCATAGGAACCAAATAGATTCTCTCCTTGTGAATGATCAACTCATTGAGCATTGTATACATGTCATCATTAATAGTGCCCTCTATGATTCCTACTTCCCAAGAATCCTTAGCATACTCTACTAAAATCAACTCTCTCCAATCAACAATGATCTTAACCAAAGAACACAAATGTGGCCTCTTGTAAAGTGCATCAAAAAATACATTCTTCTTCCCCTTAACATAAAAAATGTCAAAATCATATGCATGTAGTCTACTAACCCACTTGTGTTTCCTATCATTAAGATCCTTTTGGTTCATAAGATATTTGATATTATTATGGTATGTTTTGACGATAAATTTTCCCCTACTAGGTATGGTCTAAATTTGGCTAATTTGTATGCATGATAGCCAACATCTCTCTATCATATATATAATATCTCTTCTCCACACCTCTTAGATTCCTACTCTCAAATGTTATGATTCTCTTGCATCAATACCACCCCAATTCCCTCTCCTGAATCATCACACTCCACCTCAAATGGTTTGTTGAAATTTGGTATTGCTAATACTAGACAAGAGGATATCAATTGCTTGAAGTGCTCAAAACACTTTTGTGTTGAATTAGACCATTCAAATTCCCCCTTCATCAAATTTGTAAGTAGGGTTGTAGTTTGTGAAAAACCCTTAACAAACCTCCTATAAAACTCACACAGACTAAAGAATCCCTTGAGCTGAGTGAGATTTGTCAGAGTAGGCCAATCAACAATAGCCTTAATCTTCGCAAGGTCAACTCTCACCCCCGTTGGGCTAATGATATGTCCGAGATAGAGGATATTTGTCATGTCGAAGTCACATTTGGACTCCTTGGCATAGAATTACTCACTCTCCAAAATGCTTAAGACTTCCTTGAGATGCCTTAAACACTCCTCCCAAGTCTAATTGAATATCAAGATGTCATTAAAAAATATTAAGATAAATTTCCTTAAATAATTCCTGAACACTTGGTTCATAAAACTTTGGAAAGTGGTCGGTGCATCAGTTAACCTGAAAGGCATCACCAAAAACTTGAGGTATCTAAAGTGGCATCAAAAAATTGTCTTCTCTATATCCTCCTTCCTCATCTTGATTTGATGATACCCAAATCTCAAATCTATATTGGAAAAGTAACAAGCCCCATGTAGCTCGTTTATCAACTCATCTATCCACAAAATGGGATACGTGTTCTTTATTGTCATTTTTTTAAAAGCCCTATAATCAATACACATCCACATTGTTCCATCTTTTTTCTTCACCAACACAACTGTTGATGCAAAAAGGCTTTTGATGGGTGTAATGTGCCCCATCTTTGATAACTATAAGGATATCTATAAGGAGTCATAATTATTACTTTGGCACCTTCCTCTAGCTCTAAGACGTGATTTATCCCTTTCTTTGGTGGCACTCTAATAGTGATGCTCCCAAAAACCATGTTATGCTACGATATCAACTTTTGGATGTCTAGATGGCAATTGTTCTTCTGTTGATTTGCAACTGTAGGCATGATGAGACACTCAACTGCCCACTCAACCTACTCTTGTCTAATCAATTGTTCTATCCTTTTGAAGGACACCATTCTAGGCCCCCCATATGATAGGCCTTTAAGCACTATCTTCTTCCCATTGGCCTCAAACTTCATTTCCATCTTCTGAAGATTAAAAGAGAACTTCACAAGGGACTTCATCCAATGCATCCCCAATACCATATCGGTATCCCGAATGTTAACCACATAAAATTTATCATTCATCTCTTACTCCCGCAATAAAAAACTCAAATTAGAGATCTTACAGGTACAAGAGAGTTTGTACCCATTAGCTACCATGGCCTTAAACCCCTCATGTTCTTCTATTTACAACCTTCTCTTGTTCACAAACCCCTCATCAATAAAATTATGAGTAGCTCATGTATCAATTAGCACTATGATTCGATGCCCCTACAATGTCCCTCTAACTTTGAATGTGACTACTTTTTGGATGCTAGAGAGTTGGGAAATGGTATTGTCATTCTTGCGCTCCTCTTTTGATGATTTTTCCTCTTTATTACTCTCTAAATCACATCAAGCTGATCTAAATTTTTTGATGTTGTCTCGTCAGTAGAAAAATATTCTATCTACTTTGCTTTCTCCTTCACACTACATTTTTGTGATGGGTCCCAAGGTTGTCTATAATGGAATCATAATTTCTTCCTCTGATGTTCATTTAGTTTCTGATTATCTAACCTATTAGTCTCATGATGTGGCTAATGTACCTCCTTATGAAAATATTTCTTATATTTCTGCTTCTTCTGGAGAAAACTCTAGGACTAAATTTTTCTTTGAAGAGTATAAGTCTCCATATCTTTGACCTTCTTAATGGCTTCCTGTAATGAATATGGATTAAGGGCCTTAATCCAACCTCGCAAGGGATGTGAAATAACATCCATAAAAAGCACAATAATCCTCCTCTCTGAAATCTTTATGACTATCGCTGAAAGTCTCTAAAATTCCACCACATATGCCTCCACAAAACCCCATTGTTTGGGTTGAGCCAACTCCTTGAATTGTAACGCTAGTTCTTTCCTATCAAACCTTTCTATCAGCCTCTCAATTAACTTAACATATGAATAAATTTGGTCATGACCCAAGGTGATCATGTCATGGTGCCACCACTCATGTTCGTTACCATCCAAGTGTATAGTTGCATACTTGATAGCTTCGTACTCTTGCATTGGGTTGAGCTGGAAGTATGTGTCCAACTTCTAAACCCATGCCCTCATTGTGAACTTCCTCAAGCCATCAAATTAAGGAATGGATAACTTTCCCATATTCCACTGTAACTCTTGATGGTGTTGTCTACCACCCCTATGTGGTATGTGTTTCATCTTTAGGTCCATGTAATCATGGAAGGACATCTCAGCTTGAAACTCCATCCCTGAATCTCTCTACTCCTATAAAATATGATCTTGTATCTCCTATTGGGTGGGCTCGTCCTCTACATGAGGATTATCTCTTGGCTAGAAGTTAGGCATTAAGGGCCTAGAATTAGTTATTTGGGTTATACCCTACTAATTTGTTCCTTTGTCATTCACCAAACCTTCACCATTGTCATTGTTCCTACCATTGATTCCATCGCTATTATTATTATTTTCCCCAAGCAACCATTAGTTCATTTATTTCATTAATTTCACTAATATTTGCTAGAACTCACATTGACTCTGTTGCAACTCATGCTACCCTTTAGCCAAATCATTTAATATTTCCCTAGTGTTGGGTTCATGTGGTTCTCTATCACCCATTTTTACACATGCAAAGGGATCTAATTTTGGTTGTTTCTCAATGCTTTCATTGGATTTTTTTTCCTTAAATTATAATGATGGGTATATGACTACATTACTCATTTAGCATGTTGTCATTCACTAGTTTTTTTCCTCACAAACCCCTTTAGGATGGCAGGATTCACTACTGTGATACCGTTGTAATATGCTGCCCTATTTTTCCTTGGTTTTTTTTTGTCTTTTATTTTGTGTTTTTACAATATTTTTGATGGTTTAAAAATGGAAATATAGTTTAAAAATAACAATAACTTGCAGCAATAAAATACTCAGAAATTTCATAGTTTTCCAATGTTGCAACAAGCAAAAAATTATAGATTTGTATTGTATTTAAAATATTAAAATTTTCTCAATTACAACAACACAATTCATAAAATATCATTACATATCTAGAACCAACATACCCAAAAAAAATTACAACTTTGACAATGTGTTGTAGTTGAAACCAATGAACTAGAAGTGGGAAGATGAGGGATTTGGCCTTCGTAAATTGTTGCCTCCACTCCTAATGAAGTTGTTGAGTATTCCTTAGCCCTAGGTGCCACATTTGCAACAATTCCCAACTCCAAACCCTAAGCACCCTCCTTCCAAACCCAAATGCCCTCTTCTGAATGGTACAACCAGCTTGAGCAAAGGTATGACCAACAAAAGGGGGTTTACAATAGCAAGAACCTCTAAACTATCTTCCTCCAATCTGAATTGACGAATGGACTTTGAAATACAAGCTCCAATGGTTGAAGAAGAGAATAAATGAACACCAATGTAGCCCAACTGTGATCTTTGTATGAAACCACCGATATATTTTCCAGATTGTGTCTCTTAGCAATGTAGAGAATGTTGTTTGCAAGGGATTTTATTCTCACAAACCTTGAGAAGAATGAACTCCAGGAACAAGAGAAAACCAATATTCAATCCAACATAAAATAATAATGAGCTCCAAGAGCCCTTTTATAAATCTCTCCAAATCCCATGACCCCCTCTTGGGAAATAAAATAATTTTCTTTTTAAAATAAAACATCTCCTTATGACTCCCTAGGCACTAAACTTTAAGCTGTAACATTATTTACTTTATAATTTTCCCTTATGTCTCCCATGGTCCTTGTAATAAAGTAACTTTATAAATTAACATAAGTTAAATATTTAATTTAACTTTAATAACTTTATGTTATTTTAAATCATTGCATCGAACCAATTAAATATTGAAATATGGATATCAAATGCTCTCATTGGCACTACTAAAAATAGCAAGATGACAACTAGCTCTGTCGGTACCAAAAATTGACTTACTAAAAATATTATGGGAGAAAACTCTAAAAACACTATAAAAAATGGTAATACACAACTCCCAACACCATGCTAGATAAATTCTCACCAAAGTTCCCTAACCAAACCTTGTTAGCCTACGAATTAACTTTACCAAATTGCTGAATAGGCTAGGAAGGGCACATTACAATAAAGGGAGTGTAGCAAATCCTATAGAAACAATAGGCTTATTGAGGCTAACTATTATCCATTGGCTATCAAATCCATTACTATTGTTGATACTTAAAAAAAATTCTCTAGGAAAGCAACGTCCTATGGGAAGCTTTACAATTGTGGGACTACAATTGTTGTCTGTGAAGTGACCTTCAATATTTTAGAAGCTAGCTCTTCAAATTCTTTTGAGGAGAAAAGAGCAAAGAAGGAAAAGCAAGAAAAACTGAAATGAAATTCTAACTAAGGCGATGCACCAAAATTACTTGTGTGTTCATTCCTTACTTTTGTATATTATTGATTAAAACACTTAAAATATTATAAACAATTTAAAGGAGAATATGCATGATTTAAAACTTGCAATACTAGCAAAATTTCACACTATAGAAGAAAAGAACAAAAATAACAAACAACTATTGATTCCACATAATTTGACATGGAACACCACATCCTCTTCATTGTTGGATGGAGAAAAAATACAAAGGCCTAAACAAACAGTATAAACCATTCAATCCTTCATGTGAGGGTCACCTGCTGAGGTCTTAGAATGAAAGCAAGAGCTATTGCTATCTCTATTCAAATCTAAAATTATTACAATTTTGTTCTTTGGTAATGGTTATCAAAATTAACTTTGAGAACCCCTACAAAATATGAAACTCTTGAATATATAGACCCAATGGCCTTGCATGGCTAAGGTGTTTTAGAAAAATAAAAAATGACATTTGGAGTGCTACAAGATACCTAGAGCCTCCCACTCATTCTCATGATGAAGTTGCAATAACTAAAAGGGAGTGTTTTGGCTCACACACATGAACGATCTACAGATCTCGGATATAAGGCTACCTTAACGCCCAATAATCTCTTGATGCCAACACGTGCCTCACTTGAAATACTCCTGAAGTCTCTATTGGAAATGGGTCCCACCCTTTCCAACCAATGACACATCATTTTCCTGCGAAGGGAAAGCCTATACTCTTGACACATGTGATGATGCCACATGGAAGTATGTGCTCGCTTTTAAGCTCCATTCATTTCTTATGTGTCAACAGTTTCAAAGCCACTATGTGGTGTCTTGGTGCTATCCTTGGAGAGAGTTGAGCATTGCTTATGGTGAATGAGTGTGGGGATGCCAAATGTCGCAAGTGGGAGGAAGTTGGCACTTAGTCAAATTTTACAAAGGGCCTAGGGGAAAGAGATGGTCAATATAACACACCTGACTCACACAATTGTATCCTAATGAGACGCTAATTCCTATAACCCAAAATCATGGATTGAATCCATAGTTATAGCAACTTGCAAGGGGAATTCACCTACGGATGAAGAACCCAAAACCTTTAGTTCATGTCAAAAGAAGTAAAATTGTAAAAGGGAAGCCTTGTAAAACTTACAACTTCTAAAGGGTGGCCTTTAGATGCATCCATTCATCTTGTGAAGGTTGATGTTTCTTTCTTAGAGATTTGAAAGATTTGTCTAGGATTATTATCTCCTTAAAGGAGAAGCTACTCAAACCTTGTATAATATCCCACATCTGAAACTCGAGCTGGGAAATGGGTTGTAGAATAACCTCCACTTCGAAGATATTCAGTATTTGACTTAGGTCTGCAAAGACAATCTGATCACTCTACTTTGCGACTAGCAGCCCCTTGATCTCATCCTCAAAGAGGACCCTATTTTTGGAGAGGAATGGGGAGTGGATTCCTAATTATTCCAATTGTTCGATGTGTCCCTTAATTTCTCAAACCACTCGCTCTAAGGCATCCAGAAATGCATTGCATTTTGATGTTTCTTTGTCACAACTCAAGAATTCATTAACTTTGGCATTTGCCTACCTTTGTTTGGAGACCTTGACTACCTAGAGTGTCTCATTCATTGCACTATACAACTTCTCAACTAGAAGTTGTGAATCTTGGACCTTTGGGGAGATGAAGGTGAGGGCTTTCTCCAAATACGTGCTCACTTTTGCGCTTAATCACTATGATTCAATGATAAATCCAAGTGTTGGCTTCAAGTGTGACACCACAATTTTATCCTCTCCCAACATGATACATACAAATATTGGATCATTGGGAGAATGTCTTCGGTCTATAGGTGGGCAGTAAGGTCATTCTTTAACTATTGAATTTCTTGGTCCCTGGCCTAGGACTCTTGCTATATTTTTTGTTGCATCTATTGTTGTGCACTCATGGAGTCTTAAAAAATCTTTTGGGCCTATACACTCTCTACTTCCTTTTGTTGCAGCTTATTTTCTACAAACTATTTTTCCTTATTCACAGCTTCTATCTCAACTATCAGCTCTACTACCTGCACTTGCAACTGGGCTCTTTGGTTAGCTTCCAATTGGAAGCTCTCAGTAGTGACATGACTTGCAAATAAAATCTCATTTTTGTGAGCTTCACTTCTTTGTCTTTAGCCTCTGCATTGATGCATTCAACTATGGCTTTCATTTTTGCAATCTCTTGATCTTTCTTCACCAATCAATGATCCTACTTAAGGTAGTCTATCCTGACATCCTTATGTGTCTCCTCCATTAATTCCACTTTGTCAAGTGGTCTTACTAGCTAAGATTTAGGTCAACAATGTAGGTTTAGTAATCCCTAGGTAGTATCTTCTCTTAAACTTTATACACCGTGGGCATCTTGTGGGTGAACATCAAAGAATGATGTGTCTGATCAAAGAAAAGTTTGTATACGTGGCACCATTGGATCCTTGGCTACTTTTTTTATTTTATCAACTTAGGCCTCTTAGGATTTCTTTATAGTCTCCAACTGCTGGTGGAACTACTCTTAAGATTGAATAATTTCTTTTGAAGGGGAATCCTTGTGGCAATTCGAAAGGAATGGTCACTTGTTGTGAAGCAATGAACAGTGTTCTTCCTAGGATGAGCTAGTGAGTGAGAAATGTAGAAGGTGAAAAAGGTGAGAGGTTGTGGAGAGGGATTTGAGTGATTGCACCATGATGGATGTTTGTGTAGTGGATGGAGGTAGAGGAATGGAAAATAGTGCAATCATCATGGATGATAGGGTGGTGACTAGGGTGGATATGGAAGACGACATTGAAGGAGTGTAGAAAGAAGATGCGGGAGAAAGAGTAGGGGAGAAAGACATACCTCATGAACAAAATCCAAGGGGGACCATGCAACAAAAAGAGGTAGTTGTGTCACAACAAGAGGCATTGGCATCTAACTAGAAGGTTTTGAAGCTACAAAAAATTAAATTGCCCCCCTTATTCTTGTATTTCATGCAACTCCTTTATCAACTCCAAGGCCCAACAAATCATTGGGTCTTCTATGGTCCACTTGAGGTGGCACCTAAATTCCTTGTCCTTGTGACCCCAAAGTGCCACCCTAATAGCCCATCTTTTCAACTATGGTTTCCCTTGAAGTGTATTTTTTCTTTGTGGTTTCACTAAAATCACATGGTAGTGCAAAGCCAAGGGGCGCCCTAGAATCTATATCCTCTTCCTCAGTTTTCCCTTTTGTCTCACCCACTCCTCCTTTCATAATATTTTTTCTCCTTTTTTGTTGGGTCTCAAAGGGGGAAGTGGAGGGTTACACCTTGGTGTCAGGTTCGGTGGTCCCAATTCCTTGTTGCCCCCTAGTGGCCTATTGTTGTTAGGTTGTTGCATGAAGGGGAAGAGACCATGTTGAAGGCATCTGAACTTCATAGATCTCCTCCTCCTTTTCTGAGGGGATCTCTTCTTCTTCTTCTTAGACTAAATCCATTTCATCATCCTGAGCCTCATCTTTGTGGTATTCATCCCAAATCTTTTCAAATTGGTCATTAGTGTCAACCATGTCAACGTTGGGATTTTTTTGGGAAATTTCCTGCCTATATTCCCAATAGGATTCCATTTTTTTCCTAGCCCAACTCTTGGCTTCAATTTGTGCTATTAAATTTTTGGTTAACTTCTTTGTGGGATTAAAATGTCGAACAGGCATGTGGAAAGACTCCCACGGTTGGTGGGTGTCTAAGGTGATTTTTGATAAATCAACAAAATAATTTAGGACCACCTTCACTAGTGACTTCTTCTCCTCAAAGTATAGTCACAATTCATGGACTAAGGGGGTTCCAATCTTCAAAGAAACTATCCAATTTTCTGGGTCATAGCTCCATTGATCATTTATTTGATCTAGACTAAGCTCTTCTAGTTTGAGTGCAAGAAGGCACTCTTTCCCTCTCCTCAAAATTGTAATGCCCCCTTTGAAAATGAGACATCATATAGGGCATTATTACAACTCATGCCATATGTTGAGTCTACCACATCGAGTTGGCGGACCAGCTCTAGAGCCAAGGTCTTGTCCATGAGCATGCATGAGAGCCAAAGTGGATCCTCCTTGAAACTGTGGACCCTAATGAAAGTGAAATGGATTTCAAAAAACTAGACGCGTGAAGTTTTGCAACCAGTGAGTCGTTCCCATTGGTAGCATGTTATTCAATCAATGATAGGTTGTGGGTTGAGGTCAATTATGATTGGACACATAAACCATTCTGAGAACTCATGGTAATTTGAGGTAAATGATAGGATGTGGTTCCATGTAGAGATGAGGATAATCTCGTGGGGGAATAGTCTTGTCTTTTTGGATTTGATGGTAAAATAGGAAGTTAGGAATTTAGTGTTTTGGGAAGGAATCGTTAAGTTGAAAAATTCACCAACTAGTAATGAATAGAGTTAGCAATGACACCTACAAAGTCCATTTTGTAGGCTTTCTCCTTGGTCACCATCTTAGATGGAAAACTCCACCCAACTATAAGTCAAAGACATTAAAATCCATATCCAACCCAAAGATTAATGCCAACACAAATAGGGTGTCCTTCATATATGGCACCTTAAATCTTGAGAGAATGATGGGCAGGGGTGACACTTTCACATAATTGGTGTGGAGAGCTAAGTTCAATAAACCTAGTTTCTGCTCACAAGTATCCCATACTTTCCATAGGCTCTCTTTTTCACAAAAGTCCACATTGGGGTTGAGGAGAAGATAAAGCATCTTTCTAAATTTTACTACATTGATCTCCACGTTCATGTGGTTGCCTTGATAATGCTAGCATCGACATCATATTTTTGTACACAAAGAGCAATGAGATTTGTGCATGGGTGTACAAATGGAACCATATATTGTGCTATAGTAGAGCTCCATGACTTGAAGCCAAAGGATTCAAGCTCACCCTTACGGTCCTTTTTTATCATGTGGGCATGAGCGACCTCTCTTAGGGTTTTTGGACTCTTAGCTAATTTGGGATCAAATATCCCATCTGCATAGTTGAGTACCAATGTGTGGTTGCTAGAAGGTCCCTTTGAAACACTTTTCACATTTGGTGTGATGGGATTTGGCAATGTAGGAGCTGATGTATATGATTGGATTCCTAAAAACTGAGGAGGAAGCTCTCCAATTATCATTGAATCATGAGATCTTGTCTTTTTGAACACCTACGAACAAACGAAGACCCAAAAGGCTTCATCTTTACACTCTCCTAAAATATCCTTCATTTTTTTTGAAAGTGCTAACTTATTGAATTCTTCTTGCAATTTTGCACTCAATTTTCTCAGTTCTTTGTTGAAGGTTCTCTATTTGGCTTAGTTCTCTTCGAAACTCTTAGAATGTTAAAATGTTTCACTTGAGGAGTAGGGTATTTATCATTTATTACTTTTAATGCAATCACTACACAACCTTTTGGGTTTGTTTCCTATTAATGAAAAGGATGACACACATGCTTGCGAAACCACTACTGAAAGATTTGGTAATTTTTTTATGAGAATTCATGCAATTTGGGGCACTCTGATCATTAATTATAAAGAGAGTGGTGGTAGATAACCGTTTTTCATAGATGATTTCAAAAAGATGGGAGCCAAGGTGAGGACACTTAGCAATGACCAAAGGGATGGAAAAAAGTTGTGTTAGTGACACTTATTAGCAAAAAGAAAAAAACTAGAAAGGGAAACTAGCTAATTATGTACAAGGAAAGCCAATAATTTAGTTGAAATGCTTCAAGTGGATTTCGTCAACTAGGATCTCTAAGGCATTGCCTTCTATGTCTACCAACTCAAACACATTGCCTTGCCTACTGCTGACAATACACAAAGTCCTCTCCATAATGAGTCAAATTTTGTATGTTGATCTAACCTTGTGGCCCTTTCCTCATATTTTAAACCCAAGTCTCTAGGCTTGAAGCCTAGGTTAGAGCCCTTCTTGTCAAACCATCTCTTCACCACTTGTTGACTGTTGAACATAGAATCATTAGCTTGCTCTCTCACTTCCTAAAGGCTCAATAGCTATGCTAACCTGACTTTCATTGCTCCATTTTCTTCTATTTCAAGAGCTTTCAATAACTGTAAAGTAGGGATTTCCATCAAAATGGGCATGACCACTTCTTTCTCATAGACTAGCTCATAAGTGGATGTCTTTAGGATATTATTGAGAGTGATTATATTGGTCCACAATGTTGTCTTTTGATGTTTATTCCACTCCCTTTGTTGGTAAGTGCCCATCTTCTTTATTAACCTTAGAGGTTTTTATTTGTTGACTCGGCCAACCCATTCCCTTGTGGGTAGTCTTTGGATGAATTTTTGAGGAAAATTTCATTTATAAGCACAAATTTTGAGATCCTTGACCCAAGAAAGGACCTTGCATTATCAGATATAATTGTCTTTAAGGGGTCGAACCTTGCTACTAGTTCCTCTAGGAAGTCGAGGATCACTTTTTAGTTGCTTCCTTTAAAGGAGCAGCTTCAATCCACCTAGTGAAATAATCAATGGTCGTGGTATCCACTTATTGCCTATAATTGACATGATATTAATCATCCAAATGTGAAATCCAAGTCCCACTATGCAAAATGTCTCATCCGCCACTATCGAAGTTCAACAACATGGTTGAATTTTTCTTTCCCCGCAAAATTGGTATTAAGCTGCCAGCACTTTTTGATCTGCTTGAGCAATTTGAAACAAGGTTGACCAATAGTTCCCAACGCATGATATTAATTATGGTTGTTTCTACTCAAGAAGTGACCACTTAGGGGGTTGAAATGTATATCCTGCAAGACTTTGTTGGCTTGGTATCCATTGACACAATTGAGGAGGATTTTGTCGAAGTTCCTTTTAAAAATGACTCCTTGAACTAGTGTATAAATAGATCCTTGTAGTGTGTAGAATTTCCTCTTGTGCACAAGGAGATCATTCGGATATCGAATAGTCTCTATAAAGCGAATCCTATCAGTGACCCAGAACCCAACAGTTTCATACTGGGTAACCAAAAACTATCTCTAGTGCATCCTACTCATTTATCTGGGCATCCATGCATTGAGCCAAATATTCGTAAAGACGCTCCCTTAGATAACCTTGGTCAGTCAAACTTCAACATCATATTCTAGGATCTTAGTGATCTAATTGGCTCTCTTGTCATTGATTTATCCCTCCATGACGTATTCTCTAATGTTGGGGTGCACCACATATACCATTATCTTACTCCCTACCAGAAAATGCCTAAACTTCTTGAGACCCTTGATAATGGTGAAGGGATACCTCTCAATGAAGTTATATTTAGTTTCATATCCCCGTAGGACTCTTGAGTAGAATTCAATGTGGTGCTCACCTTTTCTTTCATCCTCTTTCTGAGTCAACATGGTTGCCAGACTATGTTCACTCCCATAAACAAGCATGAAAAAGTCCTTAGAGAATTTGGGACTAACTAGCACATGAGCATTGGATATTGCCTCATTGATCTTATCAAACGCTATCCTCCCCTCAATGTTCCATTTGAAATCTTGGTCCTTCTTTAACATTAGGTTGATGGGCCTTACTATCCCCACGAATCCATATATGAACTGGTTGATGAAGTTGATATTTCTTAAGAAAGATTGGACTCCCTTTTTGTTTACTAGTAGGGGAAATTCCCTAATAGAATGCACTCTTTTTGGATAAATAGAGATACCTTCTTTGGGTACCACATATCCTAGTAACTTTCCTTGCTACACTTCAAGGACACATTTCCTGGGGTTGAGGGATACCCTAAACTCTTGGAATCTTTGAAAAATATTCTTCAAGTGATTAAAATGATCCTCCTTTTTTCTTGGAGAATACTTTGAGGTCATCCAGGTAGATGAG
>VDFB02178266.1:0-21925 GCA_007258455.2 Sequoia sempervirens | reverse complement strand
AGTTCTTATATGTGACATAAGCAAGAAATAATCTCACAGCTTCAATTCTGGCAATAGGGGCAAAGGTTTCTTCAAAATCAATACCTTCCATTTATGAATACCCTTTACATTCCAGTCTTGCTTTATTCTAGACCACTTCACCTTGTTCATTTAGCTTATTCTAAAAGACCCATTTAGTACCAATCACATTTATATCTTTAGGTGTAGGAACAAGAATCCATGTATCATTCTTTTCAATTTGCATCGGTTCTTCCTTCATAGCTTCCATACAATGTTCATATTACAAGCTTCATTGACATTGTTAGGCTCAGTCTTGGAAATTTGACAATACTCTTCTACAATCCTTCTTCTAGTCTGCACACCTTTTTTTCTTATATCCTATAATTTGATCTTTTGCATGATTTAGCTTTACATACATTAGAATTTTAGGATTCTCTTGCACTTTTGGTTCTTCTATTCTTTCTTCTACACTTCCACTTGTCTCTCCTTCCTGACTTTCTTGATTTATCAGAACAATTTGAATTTGATTCTATTTCTGAGCATTCTTCCCTTTGTCTGTACTATCCTACTGGTCATTTGAATCATATCCACAATATTTGGATCACCTAGAAGAGTCCTCATCAACTCTAACATTTGCAATTTCAACCATTTTTCTCAATATTTTATTATAGCACGAGTATGTCTTGCTTTTAGTAGAGTAACCTAGAAAAATTCCTTCATCACTCCTTGCATCAAACTTTACTATGTCCTCATCTCTCTTAATGTAACACTTTCTCCCAAATATCTTGAAATATTTAACAGTAGGCTTATAACCAAACCATAGCTCAAAAGGAGTCTTACCAGAATTACCGTTGACATTTACCCAGTTTAGAGTTTACACAACAGTGTTTATAGCTTCTCTCCAATAGATGTGAGGCACATTTCCTTCCAACATCATTGTTCTAGTAGCATCCAATTTTTTTTTGTTCTTTCTCTCTAAAAATCCACTCTGTTGAAGGGTTCGAGGAGTAGATAACCATCTTTTGATTTTTTTCTCTTCATAGAAAGAATTAAACTCTCAGGAGGTGAACTCACCACCTCTTTCTGACCTTAGGAATTTGATCTTCAGACCTGTCTCATTCTCTTACATAGATTTGAAACTTTTGAACTTCTCTAGTGCTTCACATTTTTCTCTTAAGAAAGCAACCCATATCATCCTAGACTAATCATCAATAAGCAACATAAAGTACCTTTCTCCTTGTAGACTTTTGTTTTTGGAGGGACTGCAGAGATTAGTATGCACCAACTCTAGTACACCATTAGAATGATGTTGTTTTCTCTAAAAATAAACTATATTCTATTTTCCCATATGACATTCCTTGCATATTGTGTTAATAGGCTTGACTAGCTTAGGTAGATCTCTTACTGCTTGAGTGGAGCTTACCTTGACAATTTTATCAAAATTCACATGACATAATCTCCTATGCCATGACCAGATTTCATCTACTTGAGCAATTAAACAACTTTCACTAGCAACATTCAAGTGAAAAATATTACCTCTTGTCTTTGTACTTGATGTAATTATATTTCTAGAGCTTCCATGTATCTTGCATCTTCCTTCTTTGAACTGAAGATCATAACCCTTGTCCACTATCTATCCAACACTCAACAAATTATGCTTCAATCCTTCAACATAAAGGACATCATCAATGTTATGTTTACCACCAAGACAAATAGACCCTCAACCACAAATCACACCGACAATGTTATCTCTGAATCTTACAACCCCACCATCATATTTTTGTAGACTTACAAATTTGTTTTTGTCACTAGCTTCATGCTGATGTGAGCATCCACCATCAATAACCCTACCTAATTTCCACTCCATAAGCAAGAGCTTCTCTCAACTTTAGTAAATCCAAAGAGCTTTCACTAGGACCTTACTTTTCTCTTGATATAAATAAAACCCATCTTATCTCATTTCCTCTTTCTATTTCCTTCTTTTATCAGATTCTTCATTAGTCACACCTTCAACATAATATCATTTATTTTGAAATCTAGGTTTGTAAGGCTTAGACCTAGCAACTCTTTTAGGACACCTCGAAGAAAAATGACCTATTTTACTATAAGAGAAACATTTAATAGGAAACTTTCCTTTATACTTACCTTGTCCTCTGCCTTATTTCTTCACAATCAGTGCTTCCAGCTCTTCTACCTCTCTTTCTTGATCTTCAAGTTGTTTCATCTCTTCCTCATACTTTAATGTATTTCTAGAACTCTAATCATATATTTGTTTGTTTCTTCCAAATATAGAGGCCTTAAATGCAGATTTAGTCTTGGGGGTAGAATCACCAAATTCACTTAACTCAAATGCAACAAGTTTACCAATCAGCATATCTCTTGTCACATATGTTACTATTATGAGCTCTTCAAGAGTATGAGCCTTTGATTTGTAAGAGGGAGGCAATGATATGAGCACTTTAGCTACAATTTTTTGTTCATCTAGGGTGCCACTGACACATCTAATACCAATCAAAAGTTCATTTACTCTTTGCATAAAAGATGAAATATTTTCATCTTCACCCATCTTCAAAGTTTCATACTTTCCTTTCAAACTCTGTAGCTTAGTGACCTCTATTAAGTGCATCTCCCTTCCATACAAAGTCTTCCTAACTTCCAGATCTCATGTGAGCTTTATCCCAAACGCATTATATTTGCTTTTCATTCTTAACCCATCAGAAAGCACTCCTAAGAAAGTTTCCCCAATATCCCTACTTTCTGTTAATCCTCCCAAATTTCTTTTAATCCTCTCTACTTCAGGAGTGGAAGACCCATTATGGAGAAATAGTCAGCCATGTCTTTCTAATCTCTCTCTAGAAGCTGCCTCACCAATACACTTCAAACACGATAATTCCATTTCCTAGATTTCCCCCATAGAGTAGTGTGTTCCATCTAAATCTAGGATTGTCGCTCTTGTATGATGCCGTCCCGATGATGCAGATTTTAAAATTTTTAGAGGAAACCTTCATACTCAATCTTCTTGTTAGCAAAAACAAGGAGAAAACAAACGAGAGGGTGAATCAATTATCATTGAAACTTTTCAAACTTATCTTAACTTAATCTCATATCTAATGAATGAACAATAAACCACAAACAATTAGCACATCAGAAACACAAAGAACACCAATTTTTTTTTATGTGGAAACCCTGTTAGGGGAAAAACCATAGTGGATGTCAGTCCACAATATTATACCCTATTAAAAGTATAAAGAAGAATAATGGGAATGCACATGCATTTAGGAACACTGCCTAGAGCTCACTGCTCAAATACAAGAGGGATCACTACCCAAATAATTCAGATTAGCTCCATAGGGTATGAAATCAGAAAATAGCTTCTAAAAAATCTTGATTATAGTTCCAGTTAAGCACAGAAACACTCCTTCACACTTTGCTCAAACTTCACATTCTACTCTGCAATCAAATGATTAAATCACTATTCACACACTTGCTCTTTCTCTGGCACTTCTTCGCTCTTATGCACACTTCAATTTGTTTAAACAATCGATCTTATATATCGACAACATGGGATTTCATCAACAACTTTGTTGGCCAAAATAAATATGAAAATATAAAACATACATGCAATGTTCACCCAAATTTACAAATAAATTTTCAATTTGAATCAAAACAATTCATCCCCGCCAATACTATAAGCCAGGCCTAAAATCCTTTGGCATGCCAAAATATCTTAAATTTCCAATCCCAAAGGGTCTGGCTAAATAATGCTACTTCACCACCATGCCAACTAAGAATACAAAAAATCGAATACTAACAAGAGAAAATCTTCGGATTTTAGGAGCATAATCGACTTCAACATGTATGTACAAAGATAAAGCATGATCTAGCTAATCTTACAAGAATCAAGAACCAATAGAGAAGCATTCAAAACAACCAAAATTACTAGAATCACATCAACTTCAATCAAGAACACTAACTGAGGCCATAGAAAAACTGTTAGAATACACTAGATACACTAGATACACTCAACAATAAACTCTTTAATCCACAATGATTGATCATCAACGTATTGAGCAAGACACCTTCATGACCTTCACTATTCCATTGTCAACCTGCAACTCTTTCTTTAACAATTTTATCAATATTCTTGACATATACAACCTTCAATACATCAATGACAATCACATATCAACAACACAGCCACAACATCCAACAAGTATTTTTTTCTAAACAATGTTTTTAAATTTTTTAGTTCTTTTGACTTTCCTCAGCTCTCAAAATAAGACCCTTGTTGGAAGTGCTCTAAATTTCCAATACTTAGTGAATCTGGATTCATTGCTAGGATTTTCCAAACAAAACTTGTCCTAGTAGGCATAGGGAAATGGGAAAAGTTAATGGGTAATAATCAATGGGCTATTCAAGAGGCTATCATATTGTATCATGTATTGTACGATAGCCTCCTGCATAGGCCATCGATTATTACCCATGAACTTTTCCCATTTCCCTATGACTACAGGGATAGGTTTTGTTCAACCATTACTAACTATGTATACAAATTCACTAAGTATTATCAATTTGGAGCTTAACACTTCCACACTGCATCAAGGTAAAAATTTAATGTATTTTAAAATGAGATTTCACATCACTTTAAAAATTATTTGTTTTTTGTTTATACGCCTTGGACATAAATGACCTTTATACATTTTTTCATTTTTATTCAATTAAGTAATTTTATATTGAATGGTTTAAGGGGATTTTCAAACATGTATCTTACAGTTTGAAATTACAAATTTAATGTAGGTTCACTTATATCTAAATCATGGATCCATGCCCTCAATCTCCACCCAATCCACCACATAACCCCCCACCTCCAGCACCTGCATCTGATGGTGCTTGCTTTCAGCAAAAAATCAATGTGAATGTTAGAAACATTCAAGATCAAGTTAACACTATTTAGAATGAAGAATGTGTTCACCAATTATTGAGGTGTTTTGCATCCAATATGTAAAATGTTGTTGATGTGGTTAGGTCCATGGAAATGGACTTATATGAGCATAATTGATGGCTAGAGGAAAGGAGACAGGCCCATTCTAAAAAGGAAAACACAAAGAAATGAAGAGATGCAACAAAGTGTCACAAAACTTTATTAAGACAATGATCTTATTTTTATAAAGAATTTGACCTTGAATGGATATTTTATAAAGAATTTTATTGGATGGATATTTTATAAATAATTTCATTGGATGGATGTTTTTAATGTTGAATTTATGAATATAATAGTATAATGATGAAACAAAAATTAGGAATAAATATTAAATAATCTTTTCATTTAGTGTTTGTTCATATATAGTGTGCATATATAGTGTTTATTCATGCATCATGGTTGAGTGATGTCTTATTTGTTGATCATGATTATTGTATATATTTCACATGAACAATCTAATTAATATGTATCTTTCTGTCTTGTAAGGATATTTTTTGAAGGTTGCATCAAACCCCTATGGTGTACATAATGTTCTTGTTTATGTATCATGAAGGATCTAATGACATGTTGTTAAGCTTGAAGGTTTTAATAGCATGAATGTTAAGTTGAGATGTAATGGTTTTTTTATGGTTGCATCACTTCTTATTCTAGAGGGTCCCAACATGGGAAAATACTCTTCCTCTCAACTCTCTCTCTCTCTCCATCTCTCTTAGGTCTCTCCCTCTCTCCATCTCTTTCTCTCTCTCTCTCCATCTCAACTCTCTCTCTCTCTCTCCCTCTCCCTCTCACTCTCAAGTCTCTCTCTCTCTCAAGTCTCTTAGAGCTTCCTCCCTCCCTCTCTCCCTCTCAAGTCTCTCTCTCTCTCTCAATTATATATCTCTCTCCCTCCCTCTCAGGTATCTCTCTCTCAAGACTCTCTCTATCCCTCTCTCCCTCTCTCCCTCTCTACCCCATCTCTCCCTCTCAAGTCTCTCTCTCTCTCAAATCTCTCTCTCTCTCTCCCTCTCAAATCTCTCTCTCCCTCTCTGATGTAAAGTGAGTATGGGAAGCTTCCTTCTAGATGAAAAAATAACCAATTTGTCACAACTCTCTCAAACACTCTTTAAGTGGACTTTACCAATCCACTACTCCTTCAAGGAAATGACCCAACTCATCTATGGTTATTGCACTCAACACCACCAAGGGGATTATAAACACTTAGAAAAAGTTATAAATCACCCAACTAGGCCACAACATCTTCATTATCACTTAGGAAAATCCATTTTTTCATCGCTCATACTATTAGGCCTCTTTAGCCTTGAATGCTTGTAGCACTGCCCGGTAGGATAGTCTAAATAAAATCCACCCACAAGTCTATATCAAGATCAAAATACTAAATTTAGTCAACTATGATATGCCTCTACAAGTCCCCAAAGTCTCCCTCTTTGATAGTGGATGGAAGAACAACCATGGACCAATGTATCGTTGTCCCCAAAAGGCCTAAATTGTTGATCACAACTAGATTTTGTTTACCTAGGATCTCCCCTTCACCCCAAAGCCCTGTTTTAGACTCCTATAGGCTAATTACAACCATTTCCATCACTTATAAGTGCCTCTTTAAGAAAAATCCACACAAAACAAGCAAAACTCACTTTTTGCTTCACCAATTAGGCTTGTCACATGAAGATGCCAGACCTAGTTCAATGCATAAAATCCTCCACACACCTTTCCGTTCTCCAGAACCAAGGAAATATGAAAATGTACACAAGTACCTTCCATCCCACCAAGAATAAACATTTTTACAATGTGGAGATGGAAGGAAGAGCCATTTTCAACCAAAACCCTAGTTTTGAGGGTTTCAGACCTACCCCTGCTAAAATGGTGATAATTTTTTCTATACTAAATGAAATTTTTTCAAATCAACACCAAATGAAAGCTAGGTCTTCCCTCTATCTAACCATATCAAATTTTTCCCATAAAGTCCATACAACATTTGTACCATGTGTTTTAGCAGCAATTTTGCACACAAAATTTCCATAAAATAACTTCTTTCATTAGAACTTCAAAGAAAAATGATTCGTCAATAATGCCTCAACCATGAGAGGATTATTTCACTTACAAAAACCCTTCCCAATGTCCTCCAACTGAAATTTGAATTAGTTGGATGTTGGAACTAATCAAACTTCACTTTAAACTCTTAATTGCCTAGTTATTACAAAATGAGGATGGAGACCTTGTTATTACATGGAAACTTATCACCAAGACCAAAACTCAATAACAAGCCTAGAAAACCTATTACAAGGCATTTAAGATGGTCCTTAGGACCTTATTACATCAAAGACAACTTGAAATAAAACAAAAAGACAAACAAGGCCTCAAAGAGGCATGGAAACCCAAGGTGCCCTCCAATCTTCCTCCATCTTCCATCCGTCTCTCTCTCCTTCTTTCCTCCGTCCCCTCCTTCCTTCCACTCCCTCTTCCTCCTTCTCTCCCTCTCCCTTTCCTCTCTCTCCCTCTTTCCTTCCCTCCGTCTCTCTCTCACCATTCTTTCTCTCTCTCCACTTTCTCTCCGTCCCTCCACTCCTCCCTCTCTCTTGTGAATTATTTCAATAAATATATAATATATACTATGTATTAAATATATTATATAAGCCATATATTAAATAATATTAATGTAATGTTGTATTTCATATATATACCTTATATATATAGTAATATAATAATATTATATTATAAAAATATAATATATAATATAATACACATATTATAAATATATGTATTTATGGCTCATCAATACATAATACATATTATATAATATTATGTGGGTATGTCTTGAGGATCATGAATTATAAAAATTGGTAATATTGTAGGGGTATGTAGGTGGCTTTTTCACCAAAATTAATGGGAAATGAAAGGGTTTTTAGGAATTCTCAAAACTCAAAAAGTATAAAATTATGATTTAATTTGAATTTAATAAATAATTATTATTCATTTTCTATTAGAATTACAGCTAGAATTATTAGATGAGGCTGGATTGAAAAACATCTATAACTTTCAAGCTATATTTTTTTGAATCTGAAACATCGTCACATTCTAAGTGTCCATATTAAGGATTTAAAAGAAAAATTAAATTTCATGAAGTTTTGACTAGGATTAAAGGTGGTCAGTGGGGGGCCGAGTTTATATTTTCTAAAAGTTGTAATAAAATTCATAATTAATTATTTACTTGGAAAAAAATTACAAAAAAATATGTATCACATCGAAACATGAGTCCCCTACTGATATCTAAAATCTTATAAAAAAATATTATCATTTTATTGTGGTTAGGGTGGTCAGACGGACACCTACTTATTTTTTCCTAAAGAGTTTGGTATAAAGAACTGAAATTTCAAGTTTTCACCAAATAAATTTTATTTATTTTTAAATAAACAGTATTTTTTAAAGAGCTACATTAGAGATTTTTCTACAAATTATATTCTGCATATTTTGGAAATAATATAGATAACTTATTCAAATATTTGCGATCAAGGTTACTAACAGTTTTACAAGATTTTTTGCCGCTAAGGGGCTTTTGTTTTTGCCTGTTCTGCCTTACAGTGTACTATAAATAATAGAAGTAATCGATATCCATTTTTTCTGACATAATCAATAGGCTCAAGATTTGGCTCAAGATTTGGTTTGGGATTGCCTAACCTGGAAAGTCAACCCAAAAAATATGTATTGAAAATTTGTTTAGTTTTAAGTTGCCGGCTAATGACTTTTTAATCAAATTTCATGAAACGAAAAGGGTTTATAGAAAAAATTGTCAGATTCCACCAATATAAGTTATGCCTTACTTTGAATTTAATAAATAATTATTATTGATTTTCTACATACATTACGACTAAAGTCCTGATTGATAGGCTAATTAAAAAAATTCTATAACTTTCAAACTACTTAACATTTTTCAAACCTACAAGATGCACCACATTCTATGCTTTGCATAATGTAGGATTAAAAAAAATGAATTTCATAAATTTTTGACCAAGTTATGGTGGTTAGACACAAACGTTTTAATAATTGTGAAAATTTCTAATAAAAAAATCATAACTAACTATTTACATGGAAAAAAATGGCACATCCAGGCATGTTTTTGTTGGCAAGAGACACTGTACAAGCCATCTAGTGTTGTCATTGATGGAAACCTTAGTTAGTAATCCTATTTGCACCTCAATATTTGCTTATACCAGAAGTCTAATTGAAGATATGTTTTAACTGTCAAAGCTAAAACAAGGCATCTGATAGGAAAGGCCGACTAGATGAATGTAGCATGTTGTGAATATTCAAGGCATAATTGTTTAAGGTGTTTCATGTTTGAGACATGTTGTTTTGGTTCATTACTATGTTTTGGATAGAATTTTTTGGTTCACATTGATAATTGTTTATGGATTGGACCGATATTTTGTACATGTTTTAATATTTTATTAAAGCTTACATGCAGTTGATGTAATCTCTAGTCACAGATATATATAAATGATTATTCATATCATTTTGATGTGTGATGCGATATGATGAGAGATTTAGAAGGATTATAGATCGATTGTGTGTAGTTTCACTTGCACAGAACAACAATTAGTGATTTAGATTAAAGAAGACAGTTTCAAGAGTAGAATTAGATAGAATGTGAAGAATGTGATTAATGTGCTTAACCAAAACTATAATCAGGAATTAGCAGATTCTATCTCATAGTTCATCCAATCCAGTTGTCTTCTAACTGTGATTGTAAGATAGTGAGTCTTCTTTTGGGAAGTAATACTCTTGTATTTGATCAATGAGCTCTAGGCAATGTGCCTGAATGTATGTGCATTCGACATTTTTAAACACTTATTTTGAGTATACTCATATTGTGAATTATTCTCCACATTGTTTTTCCCCTAACATGGTTTCCATGTAAAAAATATTTGTGTTATGGTGTTGTGGTTGATTTCCTTGTGTTCTTGCATCTTTCTTTTGGTTCAATACTATAAGTGGTTTAAAGATCAAGTTAATAAAGTTAAATTTTGTAGAACACTAATTCACCCCCCCTCTTAGTGTTCCTTGATTCCAACAATTTCTATCAGAGCCTAGTTCCTCAGAGGAAGTTTAATAGCTTGGGTAAGATCCGGGAAGGTGATTCAATGGATTCTAACACTCTTCATCAACAAATTTTGGCGGCACTAGATGATCTTGATCAGTCCAAATTTGAAGTCTGGGAATTGCAAGCAAGCCTCATGAATGCTGAAAATATCATTTAGTCATTGAAAGATAAAATCAATAAGTTCAAGGAAAAGAGAAATGAAATATGTGATCAACTCAAGCAGAAAGAGAGTAAAAGTATGGAAGATGAACACCTAAGTCAAGCCTTGAAGGAAAAGATAGAAGAATGTGAAAATCTCACCAGAGATAATGTTGTCCTAAAGCATGTGATGGAATCTATTATGATGAGGATGGCCAAGGAGATTGAAGAGAAAAAGAAGAATGAAGAGAATCTTACTTGGTCCTTGAAAGAAATATCTAATGAATGCAACAAAATTAATGGCAGATTCAATCAGCTAGAGCTGGAATTGCAACAATCTAGAAACAATGAAGAACAACTTGAAAGATAGATCGTTATTCTCAAGGATGAAATTGCTAGTACAAATGAATACAAGAAGTTCAAGATTAGCTCAGCTAAGCTTGATGAACTGATTTAGAATTAGAAGATTGGGAGTGACAAACAAGGTCTTCAATATGAGAAAGGAGAAAGCTTTGTATTGGTCAAAGGAGATTTAGGCAAGGAAATTAGATGGGAAAATCCAGAAGGTATCTGGTAAGACAACCCAATGCCCAAAAGTTTAATGGATACTATTTTGTTTGTAATAAATTTGGTCATATGGTTGCTCAATGTAGAAGTAGAATGAATCAAAGTGGTCCATCATTCTCTAGTTAGTGTTTCAATTCCAATAAGTATGGTCATAAGTTAATTGAATGCATAAATATGACAAACAAAATTTTCAATAGAAATGTCAGCTGTTATGCCTACAATAGATTTGGCCATATTTCTAACCAGTGCAGATCAAGAGAAAATCAATGGAATAACTAGTCTGGACAAAGAAATGTTGTGAGCTATAATTGTAACAAATTCAGTCACATTGTAAGATTTTGTAGAAGCAAGAAGGGTCTGATAAATAAAGGGAAAAATATGTAGAAGGATGATAAGGGAAAAGGAAAAGTTATTGCGGATGAGATCAAGAATCAAATAAAGAAGACATGGGTGAGGAAAAGTGGTTCTAATGGAGGAAATAAATCCACACCAAAATTTGGTGCTAGAAATTCCTCCAGGAATTAGTTTAAGGACTCTGGCCTAGGGGGAGCTCTCAAGAAAATATTTTACCCATTGCCGGTAGTTGGCACCAGAATGTGGAAAATTGCAACGATTGCATTAGTAATCTACATATTTTTTGGGAACACTTTTGGAGGAAATTTATGCAAAATTGAAGATTCACGGAAGAATTTTCTTTCACAGACTATGAAAATAGGGTATCTAAAAGACCTAGAGAAAAAACATTTATTGCGATAAAATTTAGGTGTGCGAATGATAAAAGGTTAATTCTATTCCTCATTCATCACATTGCATTTTGAGAAGAAGAAGTTTGAAGAGCTTTGCAAGTGAATTTTGGTGAGATACAAGTCTAAAGGCGATTTGGAAAACAAACCCTAATTTAGGGAAAGGTATTTATCTACAAAACTTGTGAACTTGAAATTTCTGGAAATGGCCACTCCATTAGTAATTGATATTAAGGATATAACCCACCCAAAATTCAAGTGGAACCCGTTCAAATCTATTACGATAGAACCATTAGGTGCATTTTCTTCCATTCCATATAGTGTTTTTCACATTGAAGATATTAGGGAATATATTCATGCGAATATTGAGGAGTTAGGTAGCTCCCAGTTGTTAATTTTTTATACAAATCACATTGTGGGAGAATATCTCTATGTAAGGCTTGAATTTAAGACTTTGGAGGAGAAGTTCACACAAATTGTGAAGTTTCCCATGTTTGACGAAAATGAATGGGTTTGGTACATACTAAGTCGAGTGCATGTCAAGTTCATGTGGTTAAATTATCCCTTCAACATCACAAGAGAAGCTATAAGCATTGTTATTGGTCTGAATTCATTTGGTGGGTTGCCCACATTGAAATTTGTGAAGAACCAAATAGTCACTATGGCAACCGGTTCCATTTTTGACAAAAGAGCAATGCCAATTAATGATATTGTTGAATTGGATGTAAGATTTTATTCTATTGTTATTAGATATAAAATAAGATTTTATTCTATTGTTATTAGATATAAAATCTATCACTCCAGTTGAGATAACTCTATATCCAGTACTGCAATCTATGTAGCTTATTAAATGGTCAAGGAAAATGCAGAATGTGACTTATGTGAGTTACTCTGAAGCCAACTAATTGAAAATCCTAGTAAAATCAAGAAGGACAAGAAGAAATCTTTCAACTATGGTAATCTACTGTTATGTCTATTATTCTACTTCATGAATGAAGTTTTGGGAGTTGGTAAAGTGCAATGGGAAGGTGACAGACTGGTAACTATTCAAATCAAAGACATCTTGTATAGAATTGGTAATAGAAAAGCAAGGAAAACTGCTATCTAGGGTTACTTCAAAAGTTTTCAGAGTGAAGTGAAATATAGGGAAATGATTCCTAAATCTATTGTGGAAAAATATAAGGACACTATTTGCTTCATGGTTGGCATTGATCAGTGTTTGACGGAAGCAACAAAACCTAGAATAGTTTGGATAATGCCTATGGGATATGGGATTGAAGAATTTTTTTTGGAGTTGTATGCTCAACACTTATTGAGTAAACCTCGGGATCTGAAAAAAGAAATGTTTGGTACCTTTGAAGAGAAGAATATGCAAGTGCATACACAACTAAGGAATCCTGTGATAGTCTGGAAGGTGAGAAAGGAAGTTAAAGCTTTTATAGAAATCATCAACATATTAGTTGAAGAAATGAGGGAAGCTAGGAAGAAAAGAGAAGTTGAAGAAGGGGAGCCTGCTAGAACTAAGTTAGCTAGTCCGGTAGCATCCTTTGCTAGATCTAGATCTATAAGGAGTTCTGCACCCTCGTCTAGTCCTACAAAGAAATCAAGCCCTATAAAATCTCAAGTCAAGCCCTCTGGTGAAGAGAAAGCAAAGAAAAAGGTGAAAACTAATAGATCATGTATGATTACATAGAGGAAGTGGAAAAAGGTTTAATTGAGGATGGTAATCTCAAACCACTTTTTGAATGGTATGACACTTTTGATAGTGTCGGTTAGAGAACTCTTGAAGAAGCCACAATAAAATATTTGAATATTTTCAATATGACTCTCATTGAAATAATGTTAGAGTTATCTAAAGGGCTATATGAAGTCTTAGAAATGAGGAGAGTAAATGCAAGAGTTGAAGATGAATGAATGAGAGAAAGCATACTTGCCAATCTATGTCTGGTAATGTTAGTTGAAGAAAAGAAAGTTGAGGCAAAGGATATTTCTATGGAAGAAAGAGACACTGCAAAGGAAGTAAATAAGTTTTTAGAAGAACAACAGGAGGAGTTTAACCCTGAATTGGTTGAAGGTCCTATCAACTTGACCACTCTATCTCCTATTCAGAAGCTGAAGGTATCATCATTTGCTCATGCCAAGGCAAGGGAGGAGATATTGAAATCTTACATTGAGGACAGTGAGTTGCTAAGTCTTGCATCTGATATCTTGAAGAATACCATGACCACACATGTCAAGGACTCATTTTGATTCTCCCTCCAGTCAGCTGAAGAAACTTATCAACTATGTAAGTACTCATTTTGAGTCTCTTGAAAAGTCAGCTGATGATAAGGTCTAGAAAGAATTTGATGCAAATAGGTTCAGTAGATTGAAGTGTATGATTGATAATGATAAATCCTAATTAGCTACCTATGAAAAGAACATTCAAGGTGTATTATCTGAGGGAAAAAATATCTACAAGGCATGCTTATCCTTGTCAAAATTCATTGAGGTCACTGAGAAGAAAATTAAGGAATATGTGAAACAATTAGCAGATATTTCTCAAACCTTTGATCCTTTAACTATTTTTGTGAGTAAGCAAGAAGGTCAAGTCATATCCCTACTTAAAAAATTAAAAATTTTGAAGCATGAAAAATAAAGAATTGTTGAAAGGGTATGTGAGCTCAGAGGACTAATTGGTCCTAAAATGGAGATAATACTTAGTGCATTGAAGGAAGCACATGATGTTATGACTATCAGTGATTTTACAAATCTTAAGTCAGCAGAGATGAAATCCTACTTGTTCTATGGTCACATGACTATTTTGGAGAGTCTCAAAAAGGGTTGGGACACTAGTTTAAGCCTGTTGAAAAACAATTTTGTAGACATATTCAAGTCCATGTAAGTTAGAAAAGCATGTTTGTACATGCATAGTTTGATCATAGAAATTTTGTATGATTTTTGGTATGTGGATTCCTGTCTTTTCCATTGATGTCAAAGGGGGAGTGTGGGAAAGTGAAAAATTTCATATTCATCTTAGGGGGAGTTGTGACTATTTGTTTTTTCTTGAAGTTTTGAGGTTTGTAGTGTATTCATGTTGGTACTAATTCTGACACTTAGTCATTTTTCACTAAGTGTTGCCATCAATGCCAAAGGGGGAGATTGTTGGAAAGAGACACTGCACAAGCCATTTGGCATTGTCATTGATGGAAACCCTAGTCAGTAATCATATCCGCACCTTAGTATTTGCTTATACCGGAAGTTTAATTGAAGATATGTGTTAACTGTCAAAGCTAAAATAGGGCATCCAACATTAAAGGCTGACTAGATGAATGTAGCGTGTTGCAGATATTCAAGGCATAATTGTTTAAGGTGTTTTTTGTTTGAGACATGTTGTTTTGGGTCATTAAGTATATGTTTTGGCCGACATTGGTTGGTTTGTATTGATAATTGTCTATGGATTGGGCTGACAGTTTGTACATGTTTTATATTTTGTTAAAGTTTTCATGCAGTTGATGTAATCTCTAGTCATGGATATATATAATCAATTATTCATATCATTTTGATGTGTGATACAATATGATGAGAGATTTAGAAGGATTATAGATTGATTATGCATAGTTTCACTTGTGCAAAAAAAAGATTAGTGATTCAGATTAAAGCAAACAAAGTTTCAAGAGCAGAATAAGACAAAATGTGAAGAATGTGATTAATGTGCTTAACCAGAACTATAATCAGGTATTAGCAGGTGCTATCTCATCATTCATCTACTCCATTTGTCTTCCAATTGTGACTTTAAGATAGCGAGTCTTCTTTTGGGTAGTAAGCCTTTTGCATTTGAGTAGTGAGCTCTAGGCAATGTGTTTGAATGCATGTGCATTCCCCATTTGTAAACACTTATTTTGAGTATTCTCATATTGTAGATTAGCCTCCACCATGTTTTTTCCCCTAACAAGGTTTCCATGTAAAAAATCCTTGTGTTATGGTGTTGTGGTTGATTTCCTTGTGTTCTTTCATCTTTCTTTTGGTTCAATGGTATAAGTGGTTTAAAGATCAAGTTAATAAAGTTAAATTTTGCAAAACACCGATTCACCCCCCCTCTTAGTGTTCCTTGATTCCAACAGTTTCCTCTACTTATATCGAAAGATTTAGAAAAAAATATTATTTTTTCTTGTACTTAGGGTGGTCAAACATACACTTTCTTCTTATCTTTTTCTTGAAAATTTAGTACCACTGCATTGAAATTTTCTTTTTTTGCAAAATAGATTTAATTTTTTTCAAAAAATGAGTAGTAGCCTAGAAACTAAATTCAATTTGCTACAACTTTTATTCTTACAATTTTTTCAAATTATATTAATAACCTATTCAAAGTTTTATGCCAATTTTCCTAACTCTGATTTTATGAATCTTCATCGCCACTTAGAGGCCTAGTTTGGACCCCCATGATCCTACATTGACCCTAGTTGTAATCAATTTTCAAGACAATAGTATTGATCAGTGATCCAACCTTAGCATCTTTTGTATTGTTTCCTAGATCATGTAATAGAAGAAAAAATATGTATCAAACTGTGCCTATATGGCCTTTATTGTACATTTTATACTATGTTCATACATGTGATAGAGCTTTGTGTCAATTTTCACCTTTCAAATATAAGCTTGATAATTGGTTCTTAGTTCTAGCTTTTATGCTTATCTAACCTATACATATGGTGAATTGGATCATGTTTTAACACTCCTTTCCCTATTAAAGATAAGTTAGATCTCATACTACGATGTTGGGTGGAAAAGTGTTGTAAGGGTTTGAAGCATAATTTTTAATTTTAATTCACCATATTTTGTTAAACCTTAATTGGTGCTTCCCATGAAAGGATTTGAATGCCTTATTTATGATTTTATAGGCCTTAGCCATTTTTTCTCCTTTCAACAATGAAGGGTATGTGGCATTATGTGTTCATTTTATCATAATTGAAAACCTGTTAGGGTTTTGAAATATTGTAAAACCTTTTTGGCACATTGCCTTAGTTAAGTTTTATTTATGTATTTTCTTCTCCTTTTTCCCAAATAGAAAGGAAGAGATGGCTTCTTTAAAAATATCAGAGGTCATCCAGTGAAGTGCAAGTAGGTCCCCCATTCATTGAATTTCCCATAAGGTCATTCAGAAAGTCACAAGCCTTTATGATCAACAAATACTAGGGAAAATATAATTTAAACAATAAATATTTTTTATTATGGGAAAAAGGTTTTGAAGGGGCTTTGAAACCCTATACAACAATAGGTTTTGAAGGGACCCAAAACCCTCACACAAATTGCTACCTAGAGATAGAACATAGACAATTAGCATCCAAACAACAATAGTCAAAAAGAAGATAATACATTAAACTTGAATGTTATTGAAATAATTTCATAGCCTCACAACAAGACATCTCAGAGAAAACAACAATATTGATCCCAAAAATCAATAGAAAATAAAACATGGCATGTAGAAGTTGTAGTGCCCCTCATGCTGTTCTCCATTAGACCGATGATTGTTCTGTTAGGACATACATTATGATACTTTTTTGATGTCATATTTTTTTCTTTCATGATACTATATGACACTCAATGATACTTTGATGTTCTTGCTACTATTTGAGTTTATGCATATGTTATGACAAATTTATTGACATAATGGTTTATGTGGATTAATTTAATTGTGAGCATTATGTATTATCTAATCATGGTTAATGTGTATTTATCTTGTGATTGTTCGATGTTGTCTATAGGTGATCCCATAATAGTGGTTTTTCTGATTTTTGACTGTTGGACACTAAAATTATTATTTTTAACTAAATCTTCACGATGAGGGCACCTACCAGCGGCTAAACGTGGGAATTTGAAGAAGATGGTGCAAACTAAGTCTCATCGCAAATTTTGTATGAATTATAAAAATATTATTTTCAAAATTTTTGGGGTCGGTGCACTTCTTTTCATCCTCCCACGAAAATTGATTTTTAGAGCAACATTTTAAAAGTGATGCGGTATATTTACATAGCTTTTTTCCATGAAAGGATAAAATTCTAATTCTTTTAAATTTTAGGTTACATGCTCCTGATGTCTAAATTTAAGCACCCACTTGGATTCAGATAGTTTTATTGAATATTTTTTCAGCCAAAATCAAGTTTCAAAGTCAAATTACAAGTCCAGGACAAGCTAGGCTAGTATACTTGGCAGTAACTTTTTTTGTATATGCAAAATTTAATTTAATTTTTTGGATCAAGGACTTCAATATTTAAGTTGCACTCATATTTTCATTTTTTTTTTTGATAATCCTTCTATTTTTCCACATACTTGAAGAACAAAGAAATTAATTTGGTGAAACCTATGTTTAATAAAACTTAAAATAAATACATATAAAACCAAAACATATTTCAAGGTATATTCATTGGATGGCTTGTGGGGTACCAGTGTTTAAAGGCAAATTTTAGTAGATTCATTTGATCACAAAGTTTAAATCAAGAAATTTTTCTCCATTTTGATAGGTGTAAAGGATACGCATTTATAGGTATAGTTTAAAACTAGCGAGGTTCTATCCAAGGGGTTTTGATCTAAGGTGATTTGATTAAACCCTCTTCAATTGGAATCCTTAAAATGGAACTTTTTAAGGCTTAAATCATTGTATTTTCTAAAAATATGCGATTTCAACTAAAATTCGTTCCTCTTAGGAATTGTAAACCACTATTTGGCGGCACTATGTAACTAGTTGTTGTACATTGATGTGGTCACTTGTTTGAAGTGTCTTGGTGAGAGGAAAAATATTGCATTACTCATTTGTGAGTACCCGACTATGTTGTGACTTCCTCTCATGGTGTGTCTAATTGTTGGAATATATATATATATATATATATATATATATATATTGACCATTTTTTTTGATGCAGGTTGCAAACTTGTACCAGGCATCGACTCCACTTGAATTGTAAGGTCTGAGCATTCCTTAAACGCAATGGAAAATTGTTGAAAATATAGATAATGAAATGTCTGCTACCCTTGCTATCATCCTCGGCGAGGATGAATAACCAGTTGGTCACCCCGCCAGTCTTGTATGTGTTCGTGGTTAGTTCTTTTTGTTTTTGACTTTTTTTATGCTTGGGAGATGATTGTCATTATTTAGTTGTTAAATTAAAATTGTTAATTATGTTGTTGATTAATTGTTGAATTAAATAAATTATTAAATGAAACATGTGGAGAAATAAGTATATAAGTTTCCTTGGTTAATTAATTTAATTTAATTTAATTGCTAAGGTAAAAAGTATTATTTATAATTAAATATAAATATATTCATTATTAATGTTGTGTTTAAATAAATTAAAAGGTGGGAAAAATATTATAATATAAAAATAAAATATGAAAGGGGAGGAGATAGTATTTAAACTATAAAAATAATTGAAAAGATAGAAAAAGAATTGTTCAAGACACATGTGTGACTTTGAACTGATTGTCCCTTGGAAACTTGCTTATTTTTGTGAGTTTTTATCTACTTTTTGTCTTCTAAAATCTTATAGTGCCTTTTTGGAAAAATAACAATATAATTATCACTGTGGAGAGATTAGGCAGGAGGATGAGGATGGATTTTGTTTTCAAACATAGAACTTTGTCTACAAGAATAATTTGTTAAATAATTGTTTTCGATTGATTGTTTTTTTTTTCAAAATTGGATTTGGGAATAATTACTAAAGATTAGATTAAGGTTATGAAGAAATAGATTCTTATGGACGTAGAAGTCAATCTCAACACCAGTTTCTATTTCTGCTGCATTGGAACCTAGGTTGGCTTCACCTCTATTCTTGTTTTCGTTCATTCGTTTGTTGCAATAGGAATTTTTTCTCTCTCTATTGCTAGAAATGATTGATTGTGGTGTTGAAATGTTCATAAATTTTATGATGTCAAGGCCCTTCTTGCAAATTCGATCTTCTTAATATTTTGTTTGGCAGTATAGTTTATGGCCTTGCTTGTTATTTATATTGGAGTTCTTTCTCATTGTTGCAAGTGTAATTATTGATTGATATTTATTTTTGAGAGCTCCCTTGCTAATCTATTTTAGGTGTACCCTGTAGAAATTGCACTCCATGATATGCATCATAATTTTGCTTGCTAACTATATTTGCTTGAAGGATTCTAAGCATATTGATAAAATCTGATTTTGTGCTCAAATTTTCTTTCCTCTTTAGATTTCTTATCATATTGATGTTTTATGGAAAGATGTTATTTGAATCCAAAGATTCAATGCTCTGATTAATGGAACTCATTGTATGACCTATGCATAGATTGATCTATGTTTAAAGACATGTGTATTTAATTAGAGTATATGGTTCAATTCACAGCCTTCATAGTAGACATTCCATTTAATGGAATTTTTTGCCATATTAGGGCGGCATACACTAAAGTGATTTCTACGTTTTATTTGGGAAACCCGAGTGTAAAGGGATCGATTGTGGTTCAGATATATATGCATATTGAAATTCATATATATATATATATATATATATATATATATATATATACCCATATGTGTAAATATAAAAGAAATTGTGATAGAAAGTTGACTTGTATTATGATGAATAAGGATTTGGATTCTTTTATAGTTGTTTTGGTTGGTTTATAAATTTACTATGACACTAGTTTTTTAGTACAAATGTGGTTGTGAAAACAATGTATTTTGTCATATTTTCCACTCATATTTAGTATTAGTTGATATGAGGATTCTATATGTAAATAATTATTAAGAGTTCATGTTATTGTGATTATTTTGGAAATGAAGATGATTTTGAGTTATTATTTCAAAATGGGAATCATTGTGTAAAATGGTTAGTTAGACTTCCAGAGGATTGGGGGAATTAGCTTGAGTGTTGGATTCATGATTATTTCATTTTGAAAATAGTTGATTATGTGCTTGAAATGTGTACATGGGGGTCTTTAGCCTTGCACTATTTACTTGTTATTATGGTTGTGATTTGTGAGCAAGGTGGTTCATGCCTTGCTCTGGATATGTGTTCCTTGTGGTTTTGTTGAGTGTGCAAGATTGCTTTACCCTCTCTGATGTATTAGGTCTTCTAGTTGCAAGTAGGGGGAGTGGCTCTCAATGGGGGATGAAACCAAAAGTGGTGTCCCGGGTAACCGTTTGGAAGTTACTTTATTTAGTGATAACCTAATTAATGAATTAGGGGGTTGGGTAGTTCTCGTATTAATAAGGATAATGGTAAGCCTCACTCATGGCTCAAGTTCTCTTTTAGGCTTGAGATGAGATGGGAAGGCCTCGAATGGAAAAATCAGCTGCCTTGTCCTCATGAAATTTATGTTAAATCTGCATGAAATTGTATGGCGGCCAGGGATCGGTAGAGGTTTCCAGCGTAACCCATGATGGGGGTTGGGCCTAGGAAGATTCACCAGGGTAACCCATAGCAAGCTATGTGATGAAACTTCTCCATATTGCAATCTTATCCCTAGTTTTGTTTTACCCTTTGTTGTGTGTGTGCCTCTGGAAGCGGTTTCTCTGTTATATGATGTTTGTGTTGTATTGAGTTATGTTGGAGCCATGTTTAGTCCTTTGTGTTAGCCTTTTGTCTTCTTGACTACTTGATGTAGCGGGACCTTATTGTTATCTCCTAGCATACAAGGTGGACCTTAGGGTTCCACATGGTCGGGTAGATTATGCTTTTCCCTCCATTGGGTTTCCCTTGCTATTGTTCACGAGCATGGAGGGTGTACCTTATGTAGTAGGCTCTGGATCTTGTACCAGTTTGAGAGACAGTTGCACATGTTATTTAATGTAATCTTGATGTATTCTAACCGTTGTATTCAATGAAGTATTGGTGTAATGATGTATAGTGTAATGATGTACCCTCACAGAAAAGGAATTTGTATATATGTACTTGTAGAATTATATATATGATTTTTGATGTTTACTTATCTGATGTTATTTATTTAATGCACTGGATTTAAAATGAACTATTATATTTAGTTAATTGATGTTGTATGTTTAGATTTTATTAAGTAGGTTTTTTTGTAATGTAGTCATAGAACCTTAGAGGACATAGTTTAACTTACATGATATGTTTAGATAAGTTTGGCAATTCATGTTATTTCTGTTTAAAAAGAAATTGTGCCATTATTGTAGTTAGTTGTGTCATCCTCTAGGGTTCTTTTGAGGGGCATTACACTTGATATCAGAGCCTAGGTTCATACACTAGGCACTCTAGATATGTATGAGCCCATTATGGTGTCCTAGTCCTTAGACTCTTGAGCTTATGTGTTTTCCCTTTTGTCATATTTTCCTAGTAATTTGAGACTTTTCCTTTGGTGGTGTTGTGTAGGATGATGCCTAGAGGTTGAGAACAAGGTAGGGGCAATGGTAGAGGTCAAGGTGGTGGCTATGGGCCTAACCAC
>VDFB02178264.1:0-26495 GCA_007258455.2 Sequoia sempervirens | reverse complement strand
GTCCAATACCTAGAGATTGGTATTGGATTCCAAGAAGTCCAATACTTGTTAGGCCAATATTGGGTTCCTTAGGGTTTGAATACCATGACAAACATGTATCAGGGTCCTTGGAATCCCAATACCTCGGTAGGTTGGTATCAAGACCCTTGGAATTTGTCTTAATACCTTGATAGATTGGTATCAAATCTCAATACCCACTAGACAAAGATTGAGCTTCTCACAATTCCAGTACCCTCACACAATGGTATTCGACTTTGAGCAAGTTCAATATCCAACCTAGAATTAAGACCCCAAATTTCTTACAACCAATAGATTCAACTGATTAAACACCAAGGCATAGAGGTCAAAAGAATGTAGGTCCACTTAAATGGAATAAGCATAAAAGTAACATTGAGGACATCTCTTCATAAATAGATAGACGGTTAATAAGAGAACTCTAATACAATAACAAAGATATACCAAACCAAAAAATTTCTATCTTGCTCAATTGAACATGAATTGAATTCATCCTTTTATAGGCATGACAATAATAATAGAAAGCACACATCTCATTTATCTAAACATGGCTATAATGAAGAGATGCATTGGCAATAACTTACAAAGAGGACCTCATCATCCCAAAATATACATTTCAACACAAAGAAAAAAATAATTGCAATTATATGACTTTCTTGCACAATATGGATTTGATCACACCTAAAAGGAGTCATTACATAGATTCAAGTAAGGCCACAACTTGGCTTAGGGATGATTGCACTTATAAGAGAAAACCTATACAAAGATGATGTTAGACAAGAGAAGACTATATCTTGTATGATACATTTACAACATTGTACAAAATTAAGAATCTAAATGCAAAGAGTAAGGGAATTCCCACAGGCACCACCATGAAGCTCCTCCAAGGTCTTGTTAGTCCCTAATGGTGTTTCCATGCCACCCAACCATGTGGTATTTTTAGGTTCACCCCATTGTGCTAGGAGATAGTCACATGGACACATACATGATCACATGAATGAGGGAGTAAAAATTCACACACCAACATAGTACATACAAAATAGATTTAAACATATGAATAATCGAGATCTCATTCGATCACATGCAAGACTAGAGAAGGGTCTCACATTAGATGCAAAATCCAATGACATCAAGGACAAGGATGCTAGGGGAAGGTAAGGAGTGTCATGATAGCAACTCCATAACTTTGCAAGATAGAGTACGCGACCCTTTCCTTGAGGAAGAAGTACCCCTGACATCTAACACTCTAAAAGTGGTGGTATGTTCTTATTACACATATTGAGCTTAGATGCAAGTGCTCAAGCTATGTAACCATATGACATTTGTGTTGAGGTTCTACATGCACTCTAGCATATGACCACATGACACACACAATAACTCACTCGTTGCAGCGTCAAGGTCACTTCTAGACTTGGAGCAACATGAAGAGCCACTTTGTCTAGCTCCTATGCTCCAATCCTAGGCTCCTCACACACCAAATAGATATTCAAGCATGGCATAGATGTACAAGCAAAAAAAGAAACAATTAATTTGAACATGGTTTCAATAGGGGATTCAAATGAAGAGAGAACAAGAGAAAGCAACAATTTTCACGAGGACAACCATTTGAAAAGTGAAAATTTTCCCAAAATTAAATCACTTTTTTTTGTCACCATACACAAGAGTAATTTACTGTTTTTAACACAACCACACACTGGAACATTCTTTTTCTTAGAAGTTTATTAATTTATTTTACTTACCCAACTACCCTTGGTCGCCTTGCAATGCTTCCCCTTTTTTGGTTTGAATCCTAGCCCACATGTGCCACAACAGTCCCTACCTCATCAAAGTAGTTCCAATCCACCAACAGAGTAGAAGAGGCAGAAAAGGAAGGTGACAACCATCATAAAATGAGTTCAAAACTAGAGATAAGAGTGAACTAGATAGTAGGAGAGAGAGAGAGAGAGACAAAGAAAGAAATGAGTGTCTTGTTTTATGTGAGAATATCTCTCCAAGAAAGGGTTGTGTTGTAATGACATATCACTCTTACTCAACCTCACCACATGTCACCGTCCCCCCATCTCCAACCCTATCATTGATATCAAAATCTTGGTACTTATTCATCCCATATTGTAGTCAACTTTAAATGCAACCATCATTCTTTTGTTCACCCCACTTTATTTATTGGTACATATCGTTAGGCTGAAATTATCGCAATGCATATTATTTAACAGATAGATTAATACTTGTACTTTTTGACAAATAGAATATTATATTTTTTTGGGTAAGACAAATATTTATTTTTTATAAAGTTAACATGCATATTTTTTTAGCAAAAAGTAATTTAAAAATGAAATATTACTAATCTAATTAATATGTGTACTTTAAAAACAATAAAATATTGAAAATTTTAATGTATTGTGTACTACTCACACACAAGTACTTTTCAAGGGTACGAAGACGAAAAATAGAGAATATGAACTTTTATTGTATTGACATACATGGTGAGAGAAGTCACATCTATTTTAGTGTACAAGCTATCACTACAAATTCCTAAAAGCAAACCCCACATCATGGCCAAGCTTACAATTTTATTAAGAATGTTGCAACTTTGAAAAAAATCTTCTATTAGCTGGTTAATATTGAAATCTCTGTTGAATAAATGAATGAATGATTTTAATATTGTCCACGAGACCATTAGCCTATGGGACCTAGAGTTTGATCTTTAACTATTTTCAGTTTCCTTTCCAAGTCAACTCTCCTATTATGAATCTTGATCAGGAAGTTGGCCGTCTTGAGAAACCTATCCTATATAAAGAGCTCATTTAGATTAACCACCTTCAAGTTACCCTCATTCAGGATACAAATGTCTTCATAAGCTACACACTCGAAGATAAAGTGACATTCGGTCTCAACCACCCCCTTGCTGCAGAAAATACAAGTTCTTTGCTCCCACACTTCCTTGGGGACAGTCCACCTACCTGTTTCACATCTAAGATGATGAGACCTAGTCCTTAGTTGTGCAACGAGAAGCCTCACCTTACCTTTTATTGGGGCCCTTAGGTAGTATTTTTCGTCATGCTCCCACATGGGGTTGAATTCTTTGATATAATGTGCTTTTTTGCGACCAAGCTGCCTAGCCCACATAGCAACTCTAAACTTCTCAAACACAATTTTTTTTATCTCCTCATTAGTTTTGGGACATTCATGCAACTTAATGTCCCACTTTCTCAACCAATTGTTATTTTGTTTCATCCAAGTCTTCTTCCTACAATTTAGCTCCTGTTCAATAACCAATTTCGACCAGCGTTGCATATCCATGTTTTCAACTTTTTTTAAATAACTTAATAATCGGATCACAGCTGAAGCCTCCATTAGAAACATCCCAACTTCAGCCAAAATAATCTCGTAGGGAACTGAAGACTTGACTTTGAAACTAGTAGTGATTAAGTGCTTTTGAATTCTTTCAACCTGCCTCCACTTGTGGCTTGACATGCTACTTCCCCAAACTTCACAACCATAAAGGACCATCGGCGTAACCAACAAACCAAAAAGAGTTTTCTTGGTCTTCCAATCCCATAACACTGCTATCCTACAGCTATTCTACATCAAGTAAGAAGCTCTCCAACCACCTTGAATCCTTTTCGTTCTACATGTCTCCCAACTGAGCCTATTGTGAAAATCAATACCCAAGTACTTGTATTCTTCTACCACCTGTTGTGACCTTTCACACATCACATCATTCAAAATGGGAACTCCGTAATTTTTGCTCCGTTCAGGTCTTTTGGCTTTGTTTTTCTGTTGTCTCTCTCTGTCTCTTCTATCTTTTCGGGGATGTGCTCGTCTAAATTGAAATGTTGGCTAAATCTGGGAATTAGGGTTTTGAATTTTTCCAGTTAGTTTGAAGTCAAATGGAGTGAGTAAATTGAAACCTGAGCTCGACACTACATTCAATAAGCTTCCAATAGGCTCCTAGCTAAATTTCACTGAATTCTAACAACTTACTATTTTTAGTAAGTACTTAATTTGTGACATTTTCTCGGCACTTTTGAAGTTTATTTGTCACACTGCATCCAAAACACGTCAAGCTGCTTGTCTGCAGATTTTGAGCTGAAATTGACAACTTTCTATTTTTAGCAAGTATCACCTTCAGAAGTAGATTTTAGGGTTTGCATGCAAAGTTTTTTAGTGCATGTCTGGAGAATATTTCTAGGTTTTCCAAGACCTACGCGGTGATATAACATGCAAGATGAGATGATAACTTTTAGCAGTATTGACTTCGGAGGCTATTTTTAGGGTTTGCATGTTGGAATTTTCTACGCATGTCTAGATATTCTTTGTGGGTTTTTCGAAAGCTTCGCAGTGGTGTAACATGCAAACCAAGATCAAGACCTTTTTCAAGAGATGTCTTTAGAGGCTATTTTTAGGGTTTGCATGCAGGGCTTTTCAGTGCATGTTAGGTTATTCTTTATGGGGTTTTCAAGAGCTACGCAGTGATGTGACATGCAAGCAGAGTTGATCACTTTTTCAGGGACTTACTATTTTTAGCAGGATCACTCCGACAGCTACCCAACACTTCGGTATCATGAACAGAGTGACACACAACATAAACGAGGTTAAACAAAGATTGTTTAAGCAACATGCAAGTCATATTAGGGTTTCCAGCTTTGAGACCTAAAATTAGGGGTCAAATGCTAGAATTTTTGAAAACTGGTGTATCCCACTGCAATCAGTGTCTTTCAAGCTATCCACTAGTAAAATTTGAGTGTAATCCGAGCACTTACTATTTATAGTAAGGCACTCCTAAAATAGGCTATAAATAGTAAGTCAACAGCAAGTGCTAGTGTGAACAGGCAAGTCATCCCATGAGGATCACACCATTCAAATTTCAAGATGAATGGAGTTGCAGAAGACTTGAAAACATGCAGTTACTATAAATAGTAAAACACCTCCAGAAAAATGCTATAAATAACCAGTTAGCATGAGATGGCAGTGTGAACAACTTAATTAGGTCATGAGGGTCTTGTGGTGTGAATTCCAGATCAATCCAAGCTTCAAAGGTATGAAAATCAGAGGGCTTACTAAATATAGTAAAACAAGAGTGAGCAAGCTAGAGAAATGTCTAAGTCTGAGAAAGTTCCTTCACCCCCTGTGAAATGCGCCCAAGATGAGACTGGCAGGAGGATAAAAAAAAAAGTTTCAAGTGTTGAAATTCTTGCTCACCCACTCAAATGCGCCCTCAAGGAGAAATAGAGGTGATAATTTTTTTCTAAGTCTGAAGAAGTTCCTACTGGACCCCCTAAATGCGCCCTGTTATGAAGTGAGGTTGAGAAAAGTTTCCAAGACAAGTCAAAGTTCCTGCTTGACCCCCTAAATGCACCCTCATCTCAAGATGGTGATGGAAAATATTGTAAGTGTTACCTTATTCCTGCTCCTACCCCCAAATGCGCCCAACTACAAGAGGCATCAAGAAAAAAAAGTTAAATGTTAGAAACTTCCTACAGGGGTCTCCAAATATGCCCAAGTCCTCTAGCCATGGAAGGCATGAAAAAAAGTTTCTAAGGCATGCTAATTTCCTTCACCACCTGCTAAATACGCCCTCATCAAGCCAAGGTGATGGAAAATGTTTAAGTCATGTTGAAATTCCTCCTCCATACCTCAAATGCGCCCAAGGAGAGAGAGAGGGTGAGAAAATTTTCTAAGGAAAAGTGTGAAATCCTCCTTGACCCCCAAAATGTACCCATGTTAGAGGTGAAGTCAAGACAAGTTCTAAGGTGTTGGAAGTTAAATCCTCCTCAATATGCAAAATGCGCCCAAGTGCAAGTTGAAGTTAAGACATGGGCTAAGGCGTTAATTCCTCCTAGACATGCAATATGCGCCCGAGTTCAAGATGGCTCTAGGAAGTATGTTGAATATTGTTGAAATTCCTCCTAAACATGCTAAATGCGCCAAAGGGTATTGAAGGTGATGTGCTAAGTGTTGTTGAAATTCCTCCACCCTAAGCAAAATGAGCCCAAAGTAAAAGTGATAGTGGTGAGGAAATATATGCTAAGTGTTAGGAATTCTTCCTCACACCCTTGAATGCGCCATGACTGGAGATGAATGGAAGGAAAATATCTAAGGAAAAATTGAAAATCCTTCAAGACCCCTCATATGCGCCCATGTTCATAGTGATGATGAAATTTTTCTAAGGCACAAAATTCCACCTCTAGAGAAATATGCCTAAGTTTGAAAGAGGATGATAGAATCTGCTAAGGCATGGACAAATTGGCAAGAAGGAGTCAGAAAGTGCCAGCTTCATGAGATTGATAAAAATTTTCAAGGCAAGGCAGAAGAAGAACTACGCCCAAGGGAAGAAGAGAGTAAAGAGTAAATTTGATGGCAAAATATTTTTTCTAAGGTCAAAATTCAAAAGTACCCCTTCATCTATAGACACATGAATTTGGTGTTTTTGAAGAGAATTTCCTTTTGGGTACTGGATATCTTCGATAAGGAGATGATTTTGAAATTCTTCACGCCTTGCCGGAGACTTTAAGATGGAGATTTTACTCAAGCGCCTTGTTGATGAAGTTTTCTAGAGGAAATAAATTATTTCTAAAGTAGATGGGTTGGAAATTTGGCTAAGGCAAAAAGGGGGTATCTTATTGGTTGGAAAATTTTCTAAGGCAGAGAGAAATCAAACAACACCCTTCAAAGCTCACCCTCAAGACGGATGAAAGTTTTGAAGGCATCAAAAATGAGCATTGAAGAGGATACATGATCAAAGTACGCCTATGATAAAAGAGTATGAAGAAAGCAAAGCTTGCTAGAAAAAAAGTGTTGAACTCTATCGAATCGAGAGATTAATCAGTCATTGGAGATCAAAACATGGATATCAGGTGAGTAAGGTGGATTTATATTTTGATGCTCTTCCTTTTTTCTGTTTTGCAGGATGAACGTTGATGCTAGAGCACGATGACTTAAAGCAATGAAGCAAGTAATCCAAGATGATATTGCAACCTTGAGAGGAGATAAAGTTGTGTTTCAAGCTCCTCCATGAGATCTCACTTGCATCCAAATCATGAAGGAGGATGTTGGAAGAAATGGCTAAGTGTTGAAACTCCTCCACATGGATTTGAATGTGCCCAACTTAGGTGAAGAAATGCTTGAGTCCAAGACTAGAAAATCCTTTAGGCTCAGGCGTTGAAGAGTTGAAGAGTGACAGCTAAGAAGAAGATCATCCTCAAGCACTTCAGAGTTGAAAAATGACAAGGGAAAATCATCTTCCAACAGAGGAAAGAATTTGCAGTCTTGAAATTTTAGATTGAGAGCATGCGTGCTATATCAAATTCAAAAGGATTGAAGCTGTGATGATCAGATTGACCCAGTTTGCAGTCAAGAAGAAGAACCAAAACAATGCGAACACGTTTCCAGACAAGAATCTTCTAGAAGATGGTGGACATTACTTGCTCATTTATTACTCCACTCTTTTTGGTGACAGTTTTTAGGGTTAGGGTTTATGTGGCTCGATCTGAGCTCTTCATTGTAATTGAATCTAAGTCGTTCGTTGGACTGGGCCAACTATAAAAGGGGCATCCCCCCTCATTTTTACAGGATTAGATTAGAGATTAGAATAGTAGAGAAGGAATAGAGAGATATTGATAGAATAGAAGGTAGCATAGTTTGATAGTTTACCTTAGATTGAAAAGGAAGGAAAGTCTTCCATTTGAATACTTTGTAAGAAGTTGTTGTGAACATTCTCTCAATAAAAAGAGTTTTCATTGATGATGATCTCTTCTTTTGTTGTGAGTAGCTAGCTAGGCTTCTTCGTCCTTCCAATTCACTTAGAATTTTGAAGTGTCTTAAAGTAAAGTAGATATTCATTTCATGCAAGTAGTTGGCAATTGTGGAATGTGGTGCTTAATTTGAACAAAACTTCGTTTATCCATACCACTAGTGCGCTCGTTGATGGTGGGTTCACCTTGCGTGGTCAACTGGAACATTGTGAACTTAACTTCGATTATGGTTTATATGTTGGCATGCGTCGTTGTGATGGTGTCTTCATGCTGAATCATGATTTGAATACCTTTGATTACTCCTTTGAAGATTGCACCGATTTTGTGGAACTTGTCCAAAGTGAGGCAAAGCAAAGCTCGGTTAAAGTTTGCGAGAATTGATTGCCATGTCCCACACCTTAGAGTAGATTAGAACCTTCTTATCCCTACAACCATTTTAAATTTAGTACATTTCTGGTTAGTATTAGGAAACTTGCACTTACCTGCCAAATCATTCAAACCACGTGAAACCCTTTAATTTGTTGTCTGTTGTCCGCTGCTGAATAATTGCGTATGTCCCCTTGAAATACCAGCAAATCACATCGAGCCAACTAAGACTATCCACCGCCTAGAAGGAACCTTGGACTTGAACGCACAAACTCTCTTGCAATCTTAGCGTGTTGCATACTTTGATCAAGAGAGAATAGGGTAGCCATTGGAAACTTTATTCTGTGTTGGTGCAATCACGAAAATCACATCAACACCACCTCTAAAGGGCTCCCCTCAAAAATAAAATCAACCTGTTGTTTCTTCCTCTTCAGAGAGAAAACCATAACTTTAGTTTTACCAGTGTTCACTTGCATCCCAACCTCTTGACAAAAGAGCTCAAGAGCCTTTAAATGCTCTTTTAGACCAAGGGCAGTTTTGACAATTAGAATAAGGTCATCCGCATATAAAAGTAAGTTCACCACATAGCCAGCAAATTGAATGCCCTCCCCCAAAATTTTTATTTAACCAATCTTCAAGCTTATCAATATACAACCCAAACAAGGTGGGAGACAAGGGGCATCCCTGTTTGACCCCAATATCACTACCAAAGCACTCAGACATACCATCTTTGGTTCCGATTTTAGCTCTAACCTACTCATATAGCCTATGGACAACTACTTTGAATTCATTGGTGTTGTGACCTTTTCACACATTGCCCCATCTGAAATGGGGACCCATAAATTTTTGCTCCATTCTGGTCTTTTGGCTTTGCTTTTTGTCTTTCTCTCTCTCGTTCTGCTTCTGTTCTGCTTTCTGCTTTTCTGGGGACGTTCCCGTCAGCAAGCTTGAGCGTAAGGTTCGACCAGGTCTGAAATTAGGGTTTCACGTTTTTAGGTCATATTGAGATCAATCTGAGTTGGTTTGTCAGCCTTTGAGCCTAGCAGAGTTATTACCATGTTTTCAGCAAGCAATCCCTGAACTTTCACTGAATTCTGCCATCTTTCTATTTTTAGTAAGTGTCAGTTTAGGGTTGATTTTTGTAAGATTTTCACATTTTGGATAACTTCATTGTATTCCGAGCACTTCAGATTCACTTTTGGCAAATTTTGAGCAGAAACTGACAACCTACTATTTTTAGCAGTTCCGCATTCGAAGGCAATTTTCAGGGCTTAAACGCAGAGTTTTTCAACGCATGTCCGAAGATTCCTTGTGGGTTTTTCGAGACCTTCGCAGTGATGTGACATGCAAAGTATGATGATGACTTTCAGCATTCGGCCTTCAGAGGCCAATATCAGGGTTTGCATGCAGACATTTTCAGCGCATGTCGGCATTTTCTTTCTGGGTTTTCCAAGAGCTTCGCGACAGTGTAGCATGCAAGTGGAGCTAACCACTTTTCGGAAACTTACTATTTTTAGCCAGTGCGTGCATGTTGAAGATTTTTCTGGGTTTTTCAAGATTTTTCGGGCAGTGTGACATGCAAGATCATCCGACAGCTGGTTGATCACTTTTCAGGCCGCTTTCTATTTTTAGCAGGTATTACTTGGGCAGCAGCTCGACGCTTCAGAGATACAAGCTGACTATCATGCAACTGAAATGACGTCAAACGGAGCTCATCTGAGCGACATGCATAAAATTAGGGTTTTGAGCTTCAGAGCTAGAAATAAGGAGTCAGAGGTCAAAATATTCAAAACTGAAGTACTCATCACGATCAACGTCCTTTCGAGAATCTGCTGGCAAAATTTGAAGACAATCGAAGAACCTGCTATTTTTAGTAAGGCATTTTGGGCAGGGGCTATAAATAGAAAGTTGGTCTCGGCATCAGCACGAATGGGCAAGTTCACCAGCGATGGGCCCACTGTCCAAATTTCAAAGCAAACGGAGCTAAGAAGGCTTCAGAAACCAACACTTACTATAAATAGTAAGTCACTTCGACAGCAGCTATAATTGGCAGGTCAGCACTGAACCTCAGCAAGCACAAGTCAAGCACGTGATGAGGAGCCTTTGGCGCAAATTCCAAAGCAAACAGAGTTACAGAGAATCAAGAATCAAGCATTTGCTATTTTTAGCAGGTCAATTAGGGTTTCCTAAAATCAAGGGCGGAACCTGACATTCACGAAGAATCAGCATCCGATGGCAATCACCATGTTTCGGGCATCTGGCACATGAAATTTGAAGACTTTCTGAGAAGTTGCTATTTTTAGCAGGTTGCTAAAAATAGCAGGTACAAACAGACATCAGGCGCTGACAGAAAAGGTTAGTCGAAATTCAAAGCAAAGTGAAAATCAGGCTTTCAGGAGTCAGAATCCAGTCAACGGCGCGAAATTTCAGGAACTTTCTAAAAATAGAAAGTCAAGGCGAGTTAGGGTTGACCACGGAAAATCAACTCAAATCTGGCAACAGGCATAAAATTTGCTAAATTGGATAAAATTTCAAATCCAGCATTAAGGCTCACTTTGAAGGCTGAACGGAGGTGAAAATTTTTCTAAGTGTCGGAATTGAATGTAGACCCTTGCAAAAGCGCCCCTCTTGACAAAAATGAAAGCTTAGTATGCTAAATGCGCCTAGTCACAAAATGGAAGTTGACTATCTCAAATGCGCCCCCCTAGTCAAAATTGGATGTTGACCATGTGGAATGCGCCCATGTGCCAAAATGGAACCTTGATAGGTGAAATGCGCCTCAGTGCAAAAAGTAAAAGTTGGACCATGCAAATGCGCCCAAGAACAAAATGGAAGTTCACCCTCCTATATGCGCCCCTAACTTGATGCTGGACCCCTTGAATGCGCCCCTCTTTAAAAGCATGAAAATTTCACTAAATGTTTCAAAATGAGCGTTGACCCTAGCAAATGCGCCATTAGTGTTGAACAAAATTTGTCTAAACGCCAAAAGTGAAACCTTGAGGGGTGATTTGCGCCCAAGCCTGGAGGATGAGTTGATAAGTTTCACTAGGTATCAAAACTGGAAGTTGGGGGTCCTAAATGCGCCCCAGGCACAAAATTGAGAGTTGACCATGTGATTTGCCAAAATTTGACTAGGTGTCAAAGTTGAAAGCAAGCTGGGTGATATGCGCCTAGGACAAAGTGAAAGTTAATACACTCAAATGCGCCTAAGTGCCAAAGATGAACACTTGATGGCTAAAGTGCGCCCAGTGTCAAAATTAAAGGTTGCACCCCTCATATGCGCCCCCCTTTGGCAAACTGAAAGTTGATGAGGCAATATGCGCCCCTCTTGATGTGGTAAAATACGCCCAACCTAAAATGAAACCTCTGGGTCTCAAATGCGCCTATAACCAAATTGAATGTTTGACCCATCAAATGCGCCTCAGTGCCAAAAGTGAAAGCTCCAGCATTCATTTGCGCCTGGGAAATGATTCTTAAAAATTTACTAAGTGTCGAGACTGGATGCCCATGGGTCAAAATGCGCCCCTAGTTAAATTGGATGGAGACCCTTGAGAATGCGCCTGGGAAACAAAAGACACGACCTAACATATGCGCTTAACCTTGGAAGGTGGTTTGAAAGCTAAAAACGTTTAAGTGTTAAAATTGAAAGTTGAAGACATGATATGCGCCCTTGGGTAGATATGACTTGAGAAATATTCTAAGTATGAGAAACTAAACGGAGACCCCTCAAAGTGCGCCCAAGTGCAAAAGTGGATGCTTGATATGCCAAATGCGCCTAAGGGTTAAATTGATAGCAGGCTAGGTGTTATGCGCCTTTAGCAAAGGATAAACGTTGCATCCATCAAAAAAATGAAACCTTGGATGGTGATTTGCGCCCAGGCCAAAACTCAAAGCTCACATAGCCATATGCGCCTTTGCCTGGGAGATAAGAAAATTCGAAGTGACAAAACTAAACATTGACCTATCCAACAGCGCCTTGGATGCTTGACCTCCTGTATGCGCCCTGGAGGCAAGAGGAATAAAATGATGAAGATTTTGTCTAAATGTCAAAACTGGAAGTTCATGTACTCATATGCGCCCATGGCAGAAACTAAACATTGCCTCTCTCATTTGCGCCTTGTCAAAGAATGACAACTTGCTTGGCATTTGCGCCCAAAGCACAAACTGGAAGGAGACTATGCTAAGTGCGCCTTGAGTCAGGAAGAGGAATTTTCTAAAGCTCAAGCTCTCATTTGCGCCCCACTCTGAATGAATTTCAAAATTGAAGGTTGCTGGTGTGATATGCGCCCATGAAGGAAAAGAGCAAAATCGGGAAATATACTAATGTGATAAATGCGTAGGAATTGAACTTGGAAGAAGATCATGTAATATGCGCCTCAAAGTATTTGAAATTAGAAGGCGTTGGATTGAGGGTCACTAGATAAAATTAAAAACTCAACATGCAAAATGCGCCCCAAGGAACCAGAAAATCTATCAAAGGCATGTGAATCTTGAAGAAGATTACACCATATGCGCCCAAGTTTAAAAAAATAAAAATCAAAAATCAAAAGGCGTTTTGAAATAAATTAAAGGGGCGTTTATTTTCAAAAAAGCAAAATAAAATTAAAAGGGCGTTTGAAGTATAAGGAAATCAAAAGGCAATTAAAATTTTAAAATTTTGACTTCAAAGCACTTGAAATTTTCTCAGCACGATTAAATCGAAAGGCAATCGGAGGAAATTAAAATTTCTCTAGGCAAGACGGAGAAATTAATTTAATTAATCGATTTAATTATTTTCCTAAGTCTAATATTAAATTCCCCCTTCGATTTTGACCCATGCAATTTTAAAATTTCGGACGATTTAACAAGGGGAATTTGTTTCGGAAGTTAATTACGGACGGAAAATAAAATTTTGCCTAGCCAATTTTGACAATCGATGTCGAATTTTTAAATGCGTTGAAAGGAATAAATTAAAATGGCGATTAAATTAAAATTTTAATTAATTAAAAGTGCCATTTTAAAACGCAGTCGAGATAACTTCAAATCGATGTAAAAATGATTTTCTCGAAATCACTAGAGGTAACTGGCAGTCGGGAGGGAATTTTAAATTTAAATCGAGGAAAGAATCTCCCCGAATAGCAAATTGTCATAATAACTGCCAGACGACGGGAATATTCCCTTTTAATTTTAGCAGACGCGTCAGTCATGATGAGGGGAATAAAAGGCATCTGCTAAAATTAGCGCCAGCCTTTTGCTATAAAACTTCGAAGATTTTCATTATCGTCTCACAAGATTCGAAGTTGAGATTTATGCTGGCAAATTGAGTTGTGAGATTTAATTCGAGAAGTTGCTGAAAGTTCGATTTTTGAAGTTTGAGATTGAAGTTGCTGAAAGTTCGATTGTTGGAGTTGCTAAGATTCGAGATTGCAAGTTGCGAAGTGCTTCGAAGTAAAAGGGGTTTAGCATTTTCTTTTTCTTCACGTTATCGAGGTATGTCTTCGAAGTTGCTGAAGCTTTTTATTTTGCTGAAAGTCGATAATGCTTTTAAAGTTTAAAAGTTGAAATGCTGAAATGCTTTATTTATGCTGAGAGTTAAAATGCTGAGATTGTTTGAATGCCAAATTGATTGAGCTTTGATTTTTCGAAGATTTTCTGAAATTGCTAAGTGTTAGAATCGAATTGAATTTAAATTGTAATGCCTTCGAAGTTGCTGTTTTATAATTTCGAAGTGTTAGCTTTTGATTGCTTTTCGAAGTTGCTGTTTTATAACTTCGAAAAGCTGATTTTAATTTGTCGAAGCTTGCTGATTTTAACTTGTACACGTCTAAAACTCTCGGATTATTTTTCTTCGAAGTTGCTGATGTATAACTGTCGAAGAATTGATTTCTGACTTGGTAGTTTATAATTCGATGGCTTGCTGATTTTAATTCGAGATTGCTGATTTTAAATATTGCTGATACTTAACACGCTTTTTCGAAGTTGAAGTTAATAGAGTAAATTTCTCGTGAGGAGTTAAGTTATTTATTCTGGCTGCGAGTTGCTGGAGGTTGAAGTTTAATTCTTGATAAGTCAAAGTTGGCTGCTAACGCTACTAACTTGTATTTATTTTTGCAGCCAGCTCAACCGCCAGCCGCCTCACGTGATTGTTGTTTTTAAAAGTTGATGGAGTAATATTCGCTTTTGTTTTGCAGATGGCTGACGCTGCTGGCACTAGCAAGGCTGGAACTAAGACTGCAAACAATGAAGCTAACGCCTCCAGGCAGGCGATCATCAAGGGCCTAAAGAAGTCCTTCATCCCAGAGTCAAAAATCATCTCGAAGTATGGCAATTTGACGGACACCAACCTCGGGTCCTTCAACCTCGAGACGTTCATACGCCGAATGTACGGGCAAGGTGGCAACCTTCCAACAGAGGCATCACAGAATATTGTGAAGAGTGGGTTGTACAATGCAGCAGGCTTCCAACCAGCAGTTCGGTGTCCCGAGTTGATTCTTGAGTGCGCCAACTTCTATAATTCTGAGGATCGAACTATCACCTCTCCTGGTGGTTTGATCATGGCTAATCTCGCTCCAGATGCGATTGGCGAGGCATTTGGAATCCTCGCTACAGACAACATGATGTATAAGTCCAAGGCCAAGGCGGATAAGATGTACGCCACAACCTTCGAGAAGTGCATGAAGAGAATAAACACCACATGGATGCGCAAGCCAAAGCCACCAGCTGCTAGGCTACCGAAGCAAATAATCTCTGAGGAGCTGAAGCAAGAATATTGCGACATCATTATGTTGCTCAGCAGAATCAACGGTAGCCCGCAGTCTTTCATATTCGAGCCATGGATGTTCTTTTACATCAGTGTGGTGCTCGAAGGGGACGAGCAAGTGAACTGGGCGAAGATGATAAGTGACAACATCGATGAGCAGTTCCGGAACCTCAGAAGAACAAAAACATTTTATATGAGCTCATACGTCATCTATATGTTGGCTCGAATGACCAAGTACAGGGGATTGGCGTACCAAGAGCCAATTGGCTGCGGCTACAATCAGTTTAAGATCCACCAGTCGTGCAGACAATTACATCTCACTCACACTGGTGACTTCCAAAGAGTGAATGACGCCTTTACCATGTACATCACGAGAACACTTCAGCAAAGGCTACAGCAGAGGATCTCCGAGGAGGCACAGGCATTGATCGAAGAATACGGGTGTTGGTTCATCCAATTCCCAAAATTTACCTACTTGAGACTGCCAGGGTACGATTCCTATGTGTATAAACTGCCGAGGTACCCCACTAACAGGATGATCCTACTTGAGTTGTCTAGGCAATTGGTGGCCTACGACAAGATTATAAGGCGAAAGAAGAAGGGAGGTCTTCATTTTCCCATTGTGTTGGGAAATTCACTCGAGGAGTGCCCGACTTTGCAAGCAGCCAAGGAGGCTGAGAATGAGCTAAAGTTTTACAAGCTGACTCTTTATACCAGCAGGCAGAATTTTGATCCCAAGGGGATAATTGGAACAGTACAAGGAGAAGAATTTAAGCACAAGGCTCACATGGAGGACTTTTGGGCAAATGCTGCAGGCGAGGACGAAATCAGAAGGACATTCTCAAGGCTGCCTCTAAAGCTAATCAGGGAGTGCGAGGTGATCAGGGTGCCGGATCAACTGGAGGAAGATACTAGAATCACCCATCCAGATTTTGAAGCAGTGAAGAACACGCCAATACCACCTGTAGATTGGGCTGAGCCGGAGATCGTGGATCTAGACACTCTATTTATCCCAGTCATGACATTTACGAGAGCTTGGGTGGACGAGCGTATTAATAGATTGAGAAGGAGGTCAGTCGCTCTCACGTATGACCTCATGGGTGATGGAAAGCCACCAGTGGTAGCAAAAAGGAAGAAGCAGCTCACACGAGGTCCGGAACCAAAAAGGAGAGAGCCCGTTCAGCCAGAGCCCGTTCAGCCAGAACCTCAGGGATCGGAAGATACGTCCTCAACACAATTGGTGTCTCATGCTTCCAGTGTGCGCGAAGTGTCATTATTTGCTAGTCAAAGAGCTAAAAGAAATGAAGAGCTGGAGGATGGAGAAATTAACCAGCCAATGCCCAAGGAGGTAGATACTCAAAGTGTGAATGATCCTGAAGCTGCTAGTAAGCGGGATGAAGGGGAAGACACGGACATGGACACCCACTTCGATTATTCCTTCGGAGAGGAAGATGCTGGGACACATGAAGGAAGTGATCAAGAGGTCGAGATAATCGAGCCTCCACCAAACACCCCTCGGGAAGAAGTTCGGGAGGTGGAAGCCACTGAGGAGCAGCCTCTGATTGTTTATGATATTCAACGAAATTGGCTTACACAGGCAATCCGAAGGGACCAAGATGATGACGCCAGTCTAGCAATTGAAATGGAAGCACTCTTGAATAGGACAAGCAAGTCGCCAAAGCGGAAGAGGGCGAGAAAATACACAAGGATAGAAACTAACGAGGCAGGTTCCCGTAGCCTTCACATCGCTGCCCCAAGAGAAGATCACGACTTGAGTGATGCAATGCCAGAGAAATACACAATCACCACTGTTGAGTTGGGACGCCCTTCAGGAGCGCAGGTGGTGGAAGAGGCTGAAACTTCGTTTCAGGCATTAAAAGATAGGCTGGTAAAGAAAGAAGGAAAGTATAAAAGATTGAAGAAAGAGCACAGAGCGTTAATTGAATATGTGCAAAATCTCGCACATCCGGTTGCTCAAAGTAATCCAGCAGCAGAGCTTCCACCAGAGGTGCCACGTGAGCCTATCAGCGGCCTGGAAGAAGTAAAGAGGGCTGTGCGAGAAGGAGATAAGTGGGTGAATGGTGTCCGCATTGAGGCAGAAAAGTTCATGGCAGATCTCGCCTCAGCATTCCAGAATGCTTCCGGTATTCTTTCACGTTTAGAGGATATTGAGCAGACTTGGGGTGATACCCACATCTTCCAAGACAATACTATCCCACGTCTGGCTGTTTTGATGCGTGTTCCCACGCAAACTCTGGTGAATGAAGGGGTAATTCAGGCTGGTGACAGATATGACTTCCGTGGATGGCATTCAGCAGCATTCACAGGGAAGGGTTTCTTTGATACTGCAGCAATAGAGTCTTCCAGGATCAGAAAGGCCATGAGGAATATTCGTGAGAGTATTCTCAACACTTTGGAGTCGGTATTTGCAAAAAGGCTCGCACATGAGGAGGTAGATGCAGAAGGACTAAAGGCAAGATTGCAGCCTTTCTTTTCAGAAATGAGGACATTTTCCCAGCTAGATTTTGAAAACATCTCCACGTTTTCAACAATCATTCAGAGCACACAGGATTCCATCGAGACTTGGGGAAAATCTTGCGAGAAACATGAGCAGATGGTGTCTATCTTGGAATATCAGCTGAATCTCACTCCATCAATTTCAGAAGAAGAGGTCGACGCAGTGTTGGCAAGATTCATAGCGTACGCGGTCAGAGAGAAGAGCAAAGGAATCCGGGTCATGGACGAGAATCTTCTAGAAGGTTAGTGGGCATTAATTGCTCATACTGGTCAAAGGAGGAATCTGCTATTTTTAGGAGCATTTATGACGCCACTCCTCCACCTTCTGTCGGTTTTTAGGGCAAACTCGTCTAGGGCTGAGGTGGCTCAATCTGAGCCCTCCATTGTAATTTGATCTGGACCGTCGATTCAAACAGGCCAGCTATATAAGGGGGAGTCCCCCTCATTTGTACTCTAGTAGTCATAGAATCAGAGAATAGAGAGCAATTGTTGAAGCAGAATAGAGAGTAGAAGCTTTTAAGTAGTTTTTCATTTGCATTGTTGAAGAAGAAGGGGAATTCTCCCTTAGAGAATTTTGTAAGAGATTGTCACAAAAGATTATTCTTAATAAAGCTTTTCATTGATGGTGAATTTCAACTTTGTTTGGAATAGTTCGTGAGGTTTCTTATTCCCTTTGACTTCAATTAGGAACTTAATTTCATGCTTGTAGTTAGATATGGATGTTTATGCTTGATATAAGTGAATTTCTTTTATCCATACCACTAACGTTCTTGCTGATGGTAAGTCTGTCTTGTGTGGTCAACTGGACTTTCAGTACTTAACTTCAATCAAGGTTCATAGGTGGTTATGCATCGTTGTGATGGTAGTTGCTCTATTGAATCATGATTTGAACATTATTTTCACCCTTTGAAGATTGCACTTACCTTGTTGACGCTGTCCAACAGGAGGCTAAACAATGTTTGTCGAAATTCATTTAGGTTGAGCGTAATATCCATTTGCATTTAGATTAGAAGTTAGATTTTAGAAATCTCTGCAACCATTCAATTCTGCATAATCCTGGTTAGTTTTAGGAAACTTGCATCATAAAGCCAAATCATTCGCGCATAAAATCCCCTTCAAAAGCACACATTGGTTGTCACTACACGTCTTGTGAACAACTACGTAAGTCCCCTCGTGAGTACACAGCATACACACATCAACCAAACTGAGCCTATTCGCATTTAAAGAACCTTGGAGTTGAAGGCGTGACCTCACTCGCAATCTTAGCACGTCGAATACTTTGTTCAAGAGAGAATAGGGGATCCATTTGGAAACTTTGTTCTACCTGGTTGGTGAGGTCACAAAAATCACATCAACAGGAAACTGGCGCTAGAAGGAGGGCCACTTTGAGTATTTTTGTAGTTAACAACCACATTCAAGTAAGAAGGGATTTTATCAAAAACAATTCATTGGAGAAAAATTATTATCATGAATCAAAATGGTGTTGCCGCATAGAGAGATATTTCCAGTGTTGCAGCCTAATTTGGGATTTAACGACGACCAAGAAGATATTCTTTCAGGATTGAACAATCTTGCGTGGAGGACAAAGGAGAGTTACGCTCAGTATATGCAAGCTTGTGCTGTGTTGCGAGAAGAAGAAGAAAAGGCCATTGAGATTCAAGTTGCAATTGAAAGAAATTTGTTGGACCAAAGGCACCCACTCGCTCCTCTTCCTCCTCGTCAGTAATCAGCCACATCCTGGATCGTATTAGCTCGTTTTCTCCAGACAAGTTGAAAAGGATTTTGAGGTCTGCACCTAGTTCGTCTAAAGAGTTCGTGGAGTTAGAACTACCTACTAGAGCAAGGAAAAAGAAAGAGGTTTGTACAAGCGAAGAAGTGTGTTCAAGTGAAGGAGAAACAAGTGGAATAGAAATTTCAAATTTGTTCAAGACTCCACCAAGCGTTTCGAGGTTTGCTCAACCAAAAACTGTTCAAGTTTCTACACCGGTGTTTGTTCAGCCATCAGTTCAAGCTACCACACTTCAACAGTCACAAGCGACCCCGATAATCGTATATTAAAGGAGGCAGCCAAATCAAGCAATGGCTCAACCAGCAGGTCAACCCGCTCCTAATGGTGCTACATGGCTGGTTACCAATCCATCACCTTTGGAGTTTGCAGACTACCATGAAATGCCGAAGAACCCAGAGCACTTTTGCACTAAGTATCAAGCTAATGATCCAAACCGTTCTGCTGAAGATCATATCAAGATGTTCGAGGATAATCTGCGTAATAGACAAATTGCATATGCAGATGTAGCTTGCAGACTGTTTCCGTATTCGTTGGGAGAAGAAGCACATATTTGGTTCATACACTTGCCAATTGGATCCATAAGAACATGGGAGCAAATGAAAGAAGCTTTCATTGAAAAATTTGGCATTCCCATCACTCCAGTAGAGCTTTTCCGTCAATTCACTAAAGTAAGGAGACAGGATAAAGAGCCCATCCATGCGTTTAACAACAGATTTCAGAAAGCTCTCACAAGGTTACGACCCCCTTACATAATCACTGATGCTAGGGAGAACTACTACGCAGCCTTGGATCCGTTGACCGCCATGTTTGTAAGGCAAGCTCATCCTACTCCGGCAGACATGAATCAAGCATATGCAAAAGCTGTGGAAGTGAGTCAAAACATGGGGCAGAACATAACGGGGCCTTCTTTGTACACGGGCTTGACAACCACAAATAATCAGATGCAAACTCTTGGTGCAACTTGGAATCCGCAGGCTCCAGCATTGAATCCTATTCCGCAACCGCCCTATCCAATGCAACCACCATCCAATCAGTTAGTTCTCCATCCTGGGGTACCTTTATCCCAGACCCAAGCTACACAGCTAGTCTATCTTCAGAATACAGTACCACAAACGAGGACTCAAGAAGAGAAAGACGAGATGAAAGAATTAGTTGAACAAATGAAAAGGCTGTCATCTGAGGTTACTTACCTCAGAAATCAGAACAACCAAATGCAATCCATGCTGAGAAACTATCAGGCACATCCAGGTGCCAACCGAGGATATCAAAACAATCCTCCACATCATCAAGATGCCCATCAAGGACATGGACATGATAACACTCATGGGTATCGTAACAATAATCAAGGATGTCAGAAGAGGTCTTGGAACACAGGACCCAACAATGGAGGTGTTCCTTCACCGTTGGATAATCCGCCACCTCCGGAGAACCGTCCCGCGGATAGAGTTTTCTTGGCCGAAGCCGCCATGTCGGGATGGTGTAGATTACACAACACCAATCAGCACTCAGAATTGCAATGTCATGAATTCCAAGTTGCTGCTGATATTTTTAAGAGAGAAGTAAAGAGTACGGAGGGTACTGAAAATCCTCCAACTACAGGATATGAAATTGTCCCAGTCCAGAGATATGACCAAGCTTTGATTCTAGAAGAAGTTAATCCAGAGTACCAAAGTTGTTGGCCACCATCTATTAACCACAGATTCCCGCCAGCTTCAGCAAATGGTCCCGTGGGGACGCCAGATAATCAAGCTGAAGAAGCACAAGTTTATTCGGAAGCCCAAGCATATTCGGGAGCTCAAGATGGTTATTCAGAAGAACATCATGGTCAAGGTGGCTACATCTTTCCCCCTCTCAACAACAGTGTTTTGGTAGAAGGGAGAAGAGAGGTACAGGCTTTTCAGACTTCCGGAGGAGCAACACCCAAAGTTTATCAGAGGAGCTACCACCAAAAGGAACCCTTGACGTCCTCAATTCCTCCGAATAATTTTGCAACCCCGCCAAATCCCAATGCAAACAACAATCCAAGTCTACCAAGGGATTCTCCAGAATATAGGCCACAGAATATGACGCAAAATAGAAATGGACAACAAGCTGTTCAACAGCCTATTCAAGTAATGCAACGTCCACAAAAGGATAATATTCCGAGGGATGATATGAAAAAATTGAGCTCTTATGTGTTGGATGAAGTGAAGAAGATAAAAGTGAGTCTTCCTTTATACGAATTGATGAAGATTTCTGAAGTTAGAGACACAATATTGGGAAGCTTATACGAAACACCTGTTGTGAAGAACTCTTCTCAAGAGGCACCTAGTACATCTAGGAACCCTCCGGTCAACACGCAATCCCGCCCCATGCAGAGTGCAAACATGGTAGAAGAGGTACCACACGCGCCATTTAACACTTGGGAAGCTCCGCAACATTCTCAAGGATTTGTAGGTGTGGTGCAAGGATCTTCAAGCGAACCCGAGAAGTCGAAGGATGAAGATAAGAAGAAAGTCCGATTCAGTCTACCTACAGAACACAAACAAGAGCAAACACAGAGTCAGAAGGTTAATCAAGGAAGCCAAACTCCATCAGATGGAAAGGTTGAAAAGAGAAATACTCCTATTGAGGAAAAGAAGAGGCCAGTGGTATTCTATCAAGGGAAAGATGAACCAGCCCCTTTCTTGGTGTCAATTAGAATTTTCGGGAAATTATTACACAACTGTTTGATTGATTCTGGTGCCTCAAGCAATGTGATGCCACTAAAAGTATGCCAAAGATTGGGTGTAGTCCCACTTCAGACCACTAAGAAGGTCACTCAGCTAGACAAAACGGAAGTACCAGTTGTCGGTGAATTGAATAATATTCATATGCAGTTATCAGCTGATCCTAGAATTCAAAGCTGCATAGACATATCAGTGGTTGATATACCTGATGGATATGGTATGTTACTGAGCAGAGATTGGGCCAGAAAGTTGAATGGGTATATTGCAACCGATTTTTCCCACATGTGGCTTCCGTGGAAGGGAGTCCCCAATCAAATCAAGGTCGAAAGTACACAAACTAGCCCGGTGATCGCGAGAGTGCGATTGTGAAGATAATGAGACCAATGAACATAGAGAGGCGGATTTAGGCTCATTATAGGCTGTCAAACTGAGGTTTTACGATGGCATTCAATGAAGTAAAGGAAGGAATTTTAGAAGATGCTGATGCATACTGAAGTCATGAAATTTGAAAAGTGATGCAAGTAATGATGAAATGGAGGGACTTTTGAAAATTTCAGAGGGTTCCTGGTTTGGAATGAGTAGCAAAACAAAGAAACTGAAATTGGGTGGAGGCGCCATCAGAAATTTACTACTTCAATTAGTGTAACAGAATATGAGAGCTTTCCACTCACAGAATCTATGTTGCTGTCTGATGACGGGGTGAAGCTGAACAAGTTAACAATCTCATAAACTCAATCTTGAGAAAAAAGAAAGATCAAAAACTGAAAGTGGAAGGAACAATGATTATCGAAGAAATACAGTAGAAAGGATGATAAGGGTTTCGTCAAAAGAGTCCGGAAAACGTTCGAGTGAGCATGCAGGAAGGAAGATTCACGTATGGGTTTTGGCTCTGGAAGGTCAGGGTATGGTTGTGGGGTTGATGGATCCGAGAATCCGAAGAAAAGCCAATGGAAGCGGAGTTGGTGGCTGGACAGACTTATGTTGGGTGCTTATAGACTTCAATTTGCATGCACCAATAATGTCACTGAGTATGAATCTTTAATTCATGGATTGCTCCTTGCAATTCAGAAGGGAGCCAAGATTGTACACGCCTTTGGGGATTCAGATATTGTGGTCCGCCAAGTAAGAAAGCAATATGCTTGCCACGACAAGAGGCTGGGCCGTTACCGAAATAGAGTATGGGACTTAATAGAAAGCTTTGACGCATTTAACATCAAGCAGGTGTATAGGTCCAAGAATCCAGTTGCAAACTCACTAGCGCAAGCTGCTAGTTCCCTAGAGCCCCTGGCCATGCAAGGACTGAAGAAGTTTACAGTAGAATTAGTTTCAACACCAGCCATCTCGGACAACATAAAGAATTTTCAGGTGTTTGACGATGATAAACAGATCTTAGATTTTCTCACGTGCTCAGGTGTGTTCGAGGCACAGATCATTGATGAGGAGGAAACTGAAGAAGCTGAATTTGACACCGAAGGAATCCTTAATTTGAAGACGAATGTCATTCCAAGGGGAATGGTGGAACTTGAAAGACTATTTGATCCTGATAAATTGAGCAGAAACCAGAGCACCCAAGGCAATGATTGTGAAGCTGTTAATCTGGGGACAGAAGAACAAATAAAGAATGTTTTCATTGGAAAGATTTGCACACCAAAAGAAAAGGAAGGTATTTTGAAGCTGATGAAAGAATTTCCAGGGGTAATAGCCTGGGGGTATGAAGATTTAAAGACATATGATACATCATTGATTGCGCTTCGTCCAGCCAGAAACCGAGCGTGAGCCGCCGAACGAAGAAACTGACCGGTGAATCAATGTCAAAACCGTTGGTTTGCCAGAGGTCAAAACTTCATCGGCTGAGATCATCTTTCAGTAAAAGGCACTCCGCGATGAGTCGCCGATCTGTTCGGTGAAAGAAGGGCGACCGGGTGCAAAGTGGTTTGTTCCATAATTGGATGGGCGGCTTTCGAAAAGGACAATTTTCATCGCCTGCCCTCGGTAGAAGCGAAGTCTTTTTAGATAGTGAGCGAGCTCACCGAGATGATGTCCACTTCACAGACGGATGGTGAGACGCCAACCAAAGTGATGGGCGACTAAAGAGGCGTTTCATATGGAAGCAGAACCTTTGCATGGAAGACGGATTGATTAGCAGGCCACTTTCGAGGGCGGATGTGTTCCGAGATTTAGTAGGGAAGTGCATAATTATTTACATGGATGACTTGACAGTATTCTCAAAGAAAAGAGGAGACCATGTTGAAGATTTAAGGAAGATTTTTCAGAGATGCAGGAGATTTGGTATCTCCTTGAATGCAAAGAAGTGTTTATTTGGTGTAACAGAAGGTAAATTGTTGGGTCATGTCATCTCAGAGAAGGGTATCTCAATTGACCCTGAACGTATTGAGGCTATCTCCAGGATTGGCTTGCCCGGAAGTCAAAAGGAATTAAGATCATTCTTCGGCAAAATTAATTTTGTGAGAAAATTCATAACCGGATTTGCGGAGATAGTAAGGCCGCTGAATGAAATGCTAAAGAAGAATGCTAAGGTTGAATGGACCCCACAAGCTAGGAAGGCTTTTGATGAGATTAAACAAGCTATAGTCGATGCTCCGGTATTGGTGAGTCCGGATTATACAAAACCCTTTTATCTATATTCATTCGCTTCAGAGCATACTTGTGCAGCGGTGTTGACACAAAGAACAGAGGAAAAGGACGAGCACCCAATTGCTTTTATGAGTGCTCCACTGAAAGAAGCTGAGTTGAGATATCCCAGTGTTGAAAAACAAGCATACGCTTTGGTGAAAGCTGTGAAGAAATTCAGACACTACCTTTTGGGGAGCAAAGTCCACGCAATTGTTCCTGATGCTACCGTGAAAACATTGTTGATGCAAAATGAGTTAGGAGAAAGAAGAGGCAAGTGGGTCGCCACTTTGCAGGAATACGACATAGAGATACAGCCCATGAAGTTAGTCCGAGGACAAGCTTTAGCACAGACAATTGCCATGGTGGGTCCAGAGTTAGTACAACAAACGTATGTACTGGAAGAAGTATCCCCAGGGGAGTGGTACGACGACGCCGTTTATTATTTGCTGAATCATAGGTGTCCTCGCCACCTGAATCCAGTCCAACGAAGAACCTTGAAGATGAAAAGTCAGAAGTTTATGCTCCAAGGATCAGTGCTCTACAGGAGGAACTATGAAGGGATTTATCTAAGATGTGTAGGCAAACAAGAAGCGAAGCAGTTGATGGAGCATTTCCACGAAAAGTTCGGGACTGGACATGGGAGTAGTCTGGCCACGGCTCATCAGATTTTAAGGGCTGGATACTATTGGCCCACGCTCTTTAAAGACACATATGAGCATGTAAAGGCTTGTCACATCTGTCAGACAGCGGCAAACAGAGGAAGACATCCTGCCATGCCTTTGCAGCCAGTGATTGAGGTCAGACCCTTTGCAAAATGGGGATTGGATTTTATTGGTATGATTAATCCGCCGTCATCAGGACAACACAGGTATATTTTGACAGCTACAGATTATTGCACTAAGTGGACAGAGGCTCAGGCTTTGAGGTAGTGCACTGCAGATGTGGTCATCAGGTTCCTCAAGGAGAATATCATTACAAGATTTGGATGCCCTCACGCCCTAGTCAGCGACAATGGTTCGGCTTTCTCATCGCTAAAGTTTTCAAATTGGGCGTTTGAGTATGGAATAACACTGAAATTTTCTTCTAACTACTACCCGCAGGGGAACGGACTGGCAGAGTCCACAAATAAGAATTTACTGAATGCTATCAAGAAATTGTTGGACAAGAACCCAAAAGATTGGCACACGCAGTTGAGGTTTGCCCTATGGGCAGACAGGATCAGAACGAAGAGTTCCTTGGGAACGTCTCCCTACCATTTGGTCTATGGACAGGACCCTGTCTTTCCAGTGCAACTAAGGATACCAACTCTCCAGTTTATTCAAGAATATCTCGAAGGAGAGGATCAAGTTCAGACGAGATTATCTCAGTTGATGCATTTAGAAGAGAAAAGAGATGAGGCTCTTGAAAATCTAGCAAAACACCAGGCAGTAGTAAAGAGATGGTTCGATAAACAAGCAAAAATCAAGTCGTTCAGGATTTCTGACTTGGTTTTATATTGGGACAAGGCCCACGAGAAGAAAGGAGATCATGACAAGTTTGATAAGTTGTGGTTGGGCCCGTATCAGATTTCTGAAATCCTCGGAGATAATGCATTCAGATTGCGTACCTTGACAGGGGAGGATGTCCCGTTGCCCGTCAATGGACAATTCCTCAAACATTATTTCCAGCCTTAGGTTCTCTCTGAGAGCCTTCTTTGTAACATATTAGGTTAGGTTTGCTTTCCGTTGCTTTTCGGTTTTCCTTTGTTTTGGTTTTGGTTTGTTGCCCTCTGGGTTTTTGGTTTGGCGTTGTTTCCCTTGAGTTGTCCGCTCAAGTGGTTTTGGTTTGGAATGGGCAAGAATTTTAGGGTTTTCCTGTTGCGGAGGGGGCGATGATGATTTTAACTTTCACACTATGATTTCTTTCCGCTGGGAGGTGCAAAATTTTGAAAAAGGGACTAAGGTTGTTTTCCTCTTGTCATCATCCGGTTTGGA
>VDFB02178263.1:0-35854 GCA_007258455.2 Sequoia sempervirens | reverse complement strand
ATAAGTTATCTATATGATTTCAAAAATATGTAATAATATAATTTTTAGCAAATTGAATGTAGTTTCTAAACTACTAGGTTTGTTTTAAAAAAAAAATCTATTTGGTGAAAATTTGAAATTTCAATGAGTAGTACTTAAATTTCAGGGAAAAAATAAGAAATAGGTGTCTGTCTGACCACCCTAACCACAATAAAATGATAATATTTTTTATAATATTTTAGATATAAGTAGAGGACTCATGTCCCGATGTGATGCATATTTTTTTATAATTTTTTTCCAAGTAAATAATTAATTATTATTTTTTTATTAGAACTTTTAAAAAATATAAAAAATCGTATGTCTGACCACCTTAACTTGGCCAAAACTTCATGAAATTCAAATTTTCTTTTTTTAATCCTATATTATGTGAATCATAGAATGTGACGCATGTTTTAGATTCAAAAAATGTGATACCATTTGAAAGCTATAGATGTTTTTCAACAGTCTATCATTTAGGACTTTAGTCGTAATTTGAGTAGAAAATGAATAATAATTACTTATTAAATTCAAAGTAAAACATAATATATATTGGTGGAAAGCTAAGAATCTCCTTTAAAAATCCTTTTGATTTCATCAATTTTGGGTAAAAAAAAATTCATCAGCCACATACCCATCATATTGCAACTTTTTGGCCCATCATGACCCTGCACATACCCATGCTACAACCACCATGTTAGCCAAGAACAAAAAAAATGAACATACCAAGAAAAATTTTCAACCATGAGCACACTGATCAAATTAGACATACAAAAAGAACAGAGAGTGATCTAGGAGCATCCACGAGCAACAAGAACTAACATAGAAATATCCAAAGCAACATAAATTATCAAAAACACATAAAATTCAATCAGGAACACTGACAGAGACCACAAAAATACTATCATAACAGAATTGTTCATAACATGTGATCAGATCTTCACACAGATCTCTAAAAATTTTGGTAAATGAACTAGATACTCTCAACAGAAAACCCTTTAATCCACAACAACTTATCTTCAACGTACAAAACAAGACACCTTTATGATCTTCATAGTTCCACTAGCAACCTCAAACTCTCTCTTTTAACAATTTTCTCAATATCCTTGACATATACAACATTCAATACATCAAATTCTAATAGTGTTGACATCAATGACAACCACATATAAATGACACAATCACAACATCCAATGGGGCCATGGTTTCTCAATAAGTCACCTTTTGCTTTGAAAAACTGGAATGATAGATTTAATTTGGAGATGAACTCCTTTAACATCACCTTGGTTTGTGTTAGAATTCCTAGTCTTCTTATGGATTTTGAGGATGGGGAGAATTTCAAGGGGATTCCTAGTGCCTTTGGTTAGTTATTAACAATTGAATCCATGAATATTTTGAGAATCACACTTGTCTTTGTAAGATTTTGTGTGTACATTAGGCAAGATACAATTCTTCCCTCTCAATTCTCTATTAAATATAAGTTGGGGGTTTGTAAGAAATCTTTGGGATTTGAATCCTCTTCTTTTTCATGATTCAAATGTAAAAATATGGGGAGTTTGGAAAAATAATGACCTATTCTACAAATAGAAATATTGAAAAGGTTTAATAATAGATAGGGTTTTAAGGGATTAAAAATAAAGGGGCTCTTTGATGATATTGTTTATGAAGTTGATCCTAATAAAAATGAGGATTCTTCAAAAAGAAATGAACTTATATTCTATGACCCTTATAATAAGGCTCCTATTTGATCCTAAGATGGTGGAAGCATTGATGTGAGGATTAAGGTGACTAGTTTGATATAGGGTCTTAAGAAATTATTTCAACATGTGTATGGTAGCTTGGTGGAAGCCAATATGAAATTTTTGGAATCATAAACATGTTTTACCTAAAGGTGTTAGGAGAGAGTATCCAACATCTTTCAAAAAGTGATATCGGGGATGAAGTTGGTATTTCACTCATAAAAGATACATATCCTAGAAAGGAAACTATTAATAAATTGTATGAGATCACCCAAACCTTTTCCCAATTGGGTTATTAGAAATATAGTGTGCTATTATTGGCCAAAGAAAAAGTAAGTTTCTAGCCACTTCTTCTAGAAATAAAATTTAAGAGGTCTCTTAGTTTAGAGTGATGACTAAGAATAAAATAGCAGTAGATTATTGTAATGAATCTAATAGCTCAAGAAAATGAACACAAAATATGCTAGAGATAGAAAGATTAATAAAGTTATTGACAATTGGGTTCAATAGATTCTTGTGGACATGTGCTCTAAGAGAACCCATAATTCTAAGAAATAAAAATATTGCCTTGGAACTTCAAATTGATAAATAACCCTTGCAAATAGGATCTTTTGACTAATCTTATTTGGGAGCATAAAATTGATATGTTACTAATTTTGGATACAAATATGAACATGGAGAAAGTCTTGAAATTTACAAGAAATATTTTCAAACACTATGATTTTCATGGTGTTAGTGCTACTAAGGCTTTAGGTGGAATTTCTACTTTACATAACCTAAATATTGTGGTTGGATTGGCTTTGATGGAGGAGTAGCATCATATTGATGTTGATTTTAATAACCTAAGAAATAATATATCTTGAATAACTATGAATACTTATGCTCCTAATGTTTTTGATAAAGGGAAAAATGGGTTTTATAGGGACCCGAAACCATAGAGTTTACAAGAAAATGAAAAATAAACCATCATATTACCCAACAAAAGGAAGGTTGTGACAAAGAAAAAAGTAGAAAGGACAACAGCCATGAACCAAGAACCAACATCCAACATAGCCTAAACTAACCTAAAGACTTCAAAGTTTCAACAACCTTAGCTTCAAGGTTGCAAATCTCCTGAGTTACCTTCTTTAGGTCCTGGATCTCCTGAGGTGAAGAGTCTATTTTTCTTTTCAGGTTTTCTCTAGTCCTTTTCGAGGGGCTAGAATCCTCCTTCTTACCTTTATCTTTGTCAGCTTCTAGGTCCACAAATAGTGATCCATGATTAGTATTTTCCATCTTCTCCACCATTGCACTCAAGGTAGTAGCACTTTATTTGACAACTTGTGGTTGTGCTCCATAACGGTTTTCATAGTATCCCTAATTTTTCCAGTTTCCCTTTCAAGATGCTTGACCTTGTTCTCATTATCCTTCTTCATTTTTTCCATAAACTCAACATTTCTTTGAAGGTGCTCAGCCAAATCCCTCTTCTCTTCCATAGTCCACAAAACACCAACAGTATTCTAGAAAATTCCTTTAGCTTCAAATTCATCCATCTTGCTAGTGAGAGCCCTTTTTTTAAAATTGAGATCCTTAATCTCATGAAAAACCCATTTTATGATTTTGATGTAGTCAACAGCCCCATTTCTGGCAATAGCCATATTATCATCAGGAAATTCCTGGTCCAGCTTGAAGTAGTGGTCATTATGATTGAGGTCTCTGGGGAATTTGGGCATGTTCTCTCTATCAGTGGCTAGGTAATAGGTATAAGAGTCCTCAGTAGGATTATGTTCATCATAGTTATCCTCCTGAGAATCCTCCAAATAAGAAACCAACTTATTCATAGGGGGTCCTTTCTTCTTTTCGCCTCTTGAGAAGTGCCCTAGGGGGTTTTTGTAGTGCAAAATTTTTTGTTCGAGGGGATTTTCTGAGGGGTTTTCTTATTTTTCTTTTTGGGGGAGGGAGATTCTTCCCCTTTCCACTCTGTATCAACATCTTCATTATCCTCTGATGAGCTAGTCTCAGTATCATCTCCATCTGAGGCCGAAGCAGTTAAGGGGTTAGACAGAGCTGACATGTTTTTAAAGTGCTCATGAATAAGCCTAATAATACTAGTATGTAGGATCAGATTCCTCCTAGGACTCTTTCTATGTTCCTCAATACTATTATTTAAGGAATAGAGCAGATAGTGGGGAAAGGAAACCCTTACCTTATGCCAAAAATGATTGAGGAGGGAAAAGTGGTACCTATAAACTCTGGTAAATCTGCCATCTAGAGTAATGTATTCCATGAGAATTATGAGCACCTACCTCCACACCTTCTTGACCATCCTAGCATCAAAGTAACTGGTAGAAAATTTTTCTAGTTCCTTCCTCTCCTTATCGGTTTTGGGGAATGTGAGAACAACTTCATCCGAAAACTTTCTATCATGATAGAACTTCACCCCCTCGGTCGAGAGACCAGTGATTTCCCCAATGAGCTCCTCGTCCACCTTAACCTTCCTTCCTGAGAGAATAATTTCTCCTTTCTTCCAATGTTTAGTAAAATACACAATGACTTTATTCTCCTAATGTTAGGGTAGTGAGAAGGAAACTATGTAATAATCCTAATTTTTTTTGCAGGATTCACTCTAGTAAAACATGGCCTATGATGAGAGATCTTTATATCATTCTTAGGGAGAATTAAAAGAGTGTGGATCCAAATGTTTATGAAAATAATAAAGGACTTATTTTATTTTATTATTTATTTTTGTACTTAAATTTGAAACTTTAGGGGAGCCGATTTTACTTGATCTAATGCATGCATTGTTTTAACTCTTATTTACCTAAAGTTTGGATTGCTCGTTGAAATCTATTGATTGGTTGTCTAATTACTATTTCCCCTTGTTGGTCTTAACTAGCTTTTTTTGAGACCATTTCTCAATTATTTTCCATGTGGAACAATTCAAAAGAAATAAATACTTTCCTTTCAATTTTGAGGAGATGTGGAATCAACATCTTAACCTTAGGATACAGATTGAGGAATGGTGGAATATAAATGTCAATGGTTTAGTGATGTATTACATATATTAAAAAAACTCAAAAATTTTAAGGGGAACATCAAAAAATGAAAAAAATCATTTGGGAATATATTTATGAGAAAGAAAGAAGTTATAAAATAACTAGACATCATCTAGAAAGATACTCAATAAGGGGGTATGGAACCTAAACTTTGAACAAGGATAAGGATATTTTAAGTGGGATTATTTTTTTATTTCTATCAACACTAGATATAGATCAAAATGAAATATTTAAAATGGACAATTTAGTTAGAGTAAGAATCCAAATCATAAAACTTATAAACTATTTTTTTATGAAATTCAATTCTTGTTGCACTTTGTGAAAGTGTATTTTCTTTGAATGGTAGAGATGTGGTACTTGCATGAATAACATAATGTTATATGTAAATTCAAGATCCTTGAAAATGGTTATGGATGGTGGATTTGTAGGTTTACAAGAAGGGTTATCAATAGTGAGATTTGATGAGAGATGGATTCAATCTATATTTTGTTAGTTGGATGGTTTGTAGGGAAAATCAGGTCATCTTAGAATGAAACATCTAAGAATTGTACTGCCTTTGGTGATTTTAATTCCTTCTAATTACTTCAAAGACACATACTATTATGCCATAAAGTGAAAAATGGCACAATTGATTTCCCTCATTATCTTCTAAGAAAATCACATGCAAACTTAACTAGATTCAACACTTATGCACTGATTCAAATTATAGAACCAACCAACATGAAAGACACACAAATTTACATGGGGAAAACCCTTTCGGGTAAAGAAACCCCACACTCCAAAAGCCTAGATTACCATTGTATTATTCATGCAACAAGAAACAGTTACAAATACAATATCATGCTCTAATCCTTTACAAAGCTACATCTTGTTCATCTTGGAGAAATATCTGACAACATAATAGATCAAGATCCTCACTCTGTTACAATAATCTCAAAAAACATACAGTGCAGATCCATCTCCTCTAATCAGCCTCTTGGCCTCACCAGCTAGCCTCATGGCTAGCCCACAGCCATCCCAACCTTCACATTCTTCACTCTCTCTCACCTTCTGAATTTTTTTAGAATCATCATATAAATACAACATTCATTTTGCATTCCTTTAGGTTGAATAAAACAACTCTATGTCAGAGTACCGATTTACCAAGCAATTGGCTAATAGGTAGTTACATCGTTATCAGGTAAATATAGCTATCGACCTCAATTTTCAAATGTTGGTCCAATGAATCATTGATTCACAACAACAATGTGAAATCAACAAATGACTCCATGCCATGTGTCAGCACGTCACTCATTCATCGTTCTTTGACCATCACATTACTCCATATCTACCTATTGTTTCCAAGCTTAACCACTATATTGCAAGCCATATTACAAGCCTTCACAGGACTACAGTTTAACATTCTACCAGACCATTGCTCTTCCGCAGGGACCATCTATAGACCCTATGGGTCAACGGTAACAACACTACACTACCACAACCCATCCGGTGAGCTCCAGCAGTATGGCAATAACTGTGCCACTGATAACCATCTAGCGAGCTCCTATGGTATGGTGGTAACCACACCACCACTAACCATCCAGCAAGCTCCTGTAGTATGGTAGTAATAGTGCCACTGTAACCCAGTGTAAAGACACCCACGGTATGGCGGTATCCACCGTGCTACTGCAAGCCATCTAGGATACCCCTGTGGTATGGTGGTGTACCACATTACCATCAGAAATTTGATAGGATTTTGTGGTATGGCGGTATACATTGCACTACTGCACCTTAGGGTATGTGCAGGATCATGATGGGAAAAAAAGTTGTGATATGATGGGTTTTTGTAGAGTATGTGGCTGACAACTTTTTCTGACCCAATATTGATGAAACAAAAAGGGTTTTTAAAGGAGACTCTCCGCTTTCCACCAATATAAATTATGCTTTACTTTGAATTTAATAAATAATTATTATTTATTTTCTATTTGAATTACAACTAAAGTCTTAATTGATAGGCCGATTGAAAAACATCTATAGCTTTCAAATGGTATCATATTTTTTTAATTTGAAATATGCATCACATTTTATGCTTCACATACTATAGGATTAAAGAAAAAGAATTGAATTTCATGAAGTTTTGACCAAGTTAAGGTGGTTAGACATACAAGTTTTTTATTTTTTAAAATTTGTAATAAAAAAATCATAATTAATTTTTTGCTTGGGAAAAAATTACAAAAAAATATGCATCAGATCAAGACATGAGTCCTCTACTTATATCTAAAATATTATTTAAAAATATTATCATTTTATTGTGGTTAGGGTGGTAAGATAAACACCTACTTCTTATTTTTTCCCTGAAATTTAAGTACTAGTATATTGAAATTTCAAATTTTCACCAAATAGATTTTAAAAAATAAAAATAAACCTAGTAGTTTAGAAACTACATTCAATTTGCTACAAATTTTATTCTTACATATTTTTGAAATAATACAGATAACTTATTCGAATTTTTACATCAAGCTGCCTAACTCTGATTTTTCTGAATTTTTTGCCACTTAAGGGCCTATTTTTTCCATGATGATCCTACACATACCCCTCAGCTAGAAAGCTCCTACAGTATGGTAGTATATTGCGCTACCATTCCTCTCTTACAAACATCCACCAGTACAATGGTACAAGCATAATCCAACACTTTTAGAAGTCTGAGCAAGAAGACTAGGGTTTCACTAGTGAGTTTGAGACACACATTCTCAATAATCTCCCACTTAACAAAGAACTCACTAAACCTCCTTCCAACCTTCTAAGTCACTGTACTATAGCCATTCATGCAATAATAAGAGTCTTGAATCAGTGGTCTCATGATCCAACCAAGACACTTGCACCAACATCCAAGATGTCCACCAACTCAGGCAACAGTTTCATCCATCCACTATAGGACAAGAAATGAGCCAAGGCATATATGCACCAATCTATAGAACAAAAACACCAGATCCAACTATTAATAGCAAATACTATAACATGTTTCCATCACTTCACTATGCTCACATGCTATATAGAAGCAATATCAACTTCAAAGCCTCAAATAGAACACAACTGTGAAGTCATTCTCTAGAAACAAGATAGAACATCATCTAGAATAACAACTAGAAAACTGGATGCTCCCATCCAATTGATTAACCCATGCAGCTGAAAATAACACCCACAACAAGTGCTAATTCATCCAATCACACATACCTCCAAAGTATCAACATCAACAAAATCATGCCACTCCATAACCAACCTATTAGCAGCAAATACAAGCTCCATGTGCCAACCAATCGAAGAAGAAGAAACACATCCAGGAACTCCCATTGTACGGGTAATGAATATGGAAAAATAAGGCATACCAAGTCTACCAATAACAACACATAGAAAATTTAACCATGTAGTAATAAGGAAATATCCACAATGATATTCACAACCTTCAACCAGCTACTAAAAGAATCATTTCTCTCAATAGTCTTCTAGAGCTCTTCCAAGTTCTCCACACCCAACAAAGGAAAAATATTAAGAACCTCCATGTCATCACCCAAGAACATGAGTGAAAACACATGACCACAAGCTAGTGATCACTATAGCTATGACCAAACCTAAAACCAATGTAAAAATGAAGTCAAAATTCTAAGAAGACAACCGAGACCAAAGAGATAAACTCTGCACAACATATACCTATAGAACATCCTCCTACATACACCTCTAAAAGCCAATTGTGACAAGTATGATCTCCCTTACACCCTAAAGGAAAAGCCATAACAAAACCTAATCGTTCAATCACCAAGATCAAACTTAACAAATGTAACATGTAATAAACATGGATGTAAGCCTCGCAAAGAAGATCAAACTACTTCATTTCCCATGATTTCAAGAAATCAACCCATATAACTATCTCCTACCAGTTCTCATCATAAAATGATATCACATAAAAGCTCAAGTAGATAAACCATGTTGTCAACCTTCCACTATGAATCCTCCAGAACCATTTAAACAACAATTCAAGATCCATATCATGAAAGTAAGCATGAGAAACATCTGAAAGATATAATGGGAAAATACCTGTCAAATTAGACTTCACTACTGAGCAAACCAAGAGTGGGAAAGAGAATGCTCCTCCAGGATAACCAAGTCATCATGACTTCTCCAAGAGCAATCTCCTCATTGGTCTTTGTTGAACTCATGTGTCTAACTAAGGTGAAGGCTACTTGGATTTTCAATTGTAATCAACACCTTTCTCAAAATAATTTCAGCCTCACCTTGTTCTCCATGTATCCATGAACACTTGCAACCAATCATCTCATGCTAAACTCGAAATGCATCAATGCACTACCATGATGTATTAGGAAAATGATCAAGGCACCCAATACACAAAGAATTACCAGACCACTGTCAAAGCTTCAATCATCTAAATTAGGAAATTATCATGACATCATGATCTTACCACCCCCCTTGGGAGATATCATGCTCAAAGTGAACATACCATGGTCTCAAGTGTAATGAAAAATGTCAAAACTCCAGTGCAGAAGTAAGAGTATACCATGAAATAAAGTAAACAAACTCAAAACCAACATCACCTATCAAGCACCAACAACACCTTAACCCAAAGACTCCAAGAATCCTCCATGGTTCTGAGATGTTACACATCTTCAAATAGTTTCCATGCAAATGCGAAAGAACCCTTCTACAACAACATGATCTAAGAGCTCCTCCTAGTAACATATGAAACACTAGAGAAGACCATCCATCACCTAGTGATGAATCCATAGTAATTGATAAAGCTCCCACTAAACCATGACACTCGATATCTCCAAGCATCATGACCAAACATCTACTAATCTGAAAAATCCTTTAGGTCCACTCAATAACATGTCCATCTAACAACAATACCAAGTAGCACCAAGATCTCCAACCAACCAGACCACACCATCATTGTCAAAAGCTTACACTAAAATGTGTATCAAGCTCTCCATGACATCATGATACACATGCTACAAATCCCTATAGCTGACTATTTAGGTACTTAATGCAATCCTTCCTCTCATCTAGAAGCAACCATTCCAATGCACAGGTGACCACAAAAAGGCCAACTAATAGATCTACACTAACATTGAATCAACCTCATGGATATAGACAGTCCACTTTTGAGTTATCTCACTGTAGCCAATGGGTAGCTAATCCGCCAACCACATAACTCGAAGATCAATCACAAAAAAAGCGTAAACCCATCATCACAATGGAAAATTCAAAATTGAGATTTCAAAGGGAGCAACAATGTAGACAATTTGACTCAAACACTAGATCAAAACCAAATCCGATTTTCCAATCAAGTCCACAACTCAAGCACCATAATCTAGGAAACTAGCAATAAACACTTACATGTAGAATTACAACTATCTCATCCAACCACACCCCAAACTGCCAGGGTTTAGAAAATAGTTTTTACCAACAGCTCAACAAAAAAAAAAGTTTTTCTTGATCGTGCAAAACCTGTAAAACCACCGTGTTTATAAAACACCCATGCACACCCATATCCACTGCACATCTGGATGACTCAAGAGTTTGTATACAACCATCATAGTTAACTAGAACAATGGAATAACATGAATATGCATAACCATAGATTCTTTAAATGGAAATCTATAAAACCCTCAAAACCAAAGAACATGAATCTAAGCCATGCAAGTACAAGGCATTCTTAAAAGGAACAAGTAGTACAGGAACTCCAAGCCCATCCCAGACCAATTCCATAAACATCAACATGCACATGCATATGAGAGAGCTAGGCTATTTAGAAGTTTTCAAACAACCCAGAGATCAACTTCATAGCCTTTATGCAGTCAATTTAATAGAGAACAATGCCTTCAATGCCAAGTCAAAGCACCCCACACAAGCACAATACTCCATGGCTGAAAAAAAAACCCAAGCATTTACATACCATCAGGGAGTCCATCACACAAACACCCAATATGAACCACGCTCTACTGCAACACAACCATAAGCATAAACTCACACCCCTTGCATCAAGATCATTCGCTGCCAACTAGGAGCCTCAAACCACATCATTACAATATGATCAACTCTAATTTTTCCATCTTCAATTTCTTTCATGTTGCATGTTGTCTCAAAAGAGCAAGAAATTTTACTCACCAAAGGGTCAATTATTAACCGATTCCTCTAGATTTCTTCAACCTTGTCAAGCTAAGAAATCTTCACAGGAGAAATACCCAGAACTAGCAACCAGAAGAAGGCTCTGATACCACTTGTAGGGGGAAATCAGGTCATCTTAGAATGGAACATCTAAGAACTGTAGTGCCTTCAGTAATTTTAATTCCTTATAATTACTTCAAAGACACATACTACTATGCCATAAAGCTGAAACTGGCACAATTGATTTCCCTCATTAACTCTTCTGAGAAAAGTACATGCAAAATTAACCAGATTCAACACTTATGCACTGATTCAAATTACAAAACCAACCAACATGAAAGAAAAACAAATGAACACATAGATTTACATGGGGAAAACCCTTTCGGGTTAAAAACTTCACAATCCAAAATCCCAGATCGCCATTGTATTCATCATGCAACAAAAAATAGTTACAAATACAATATTAGGCTCTAAGGCTTTATAGAGTTACATCTTGTTCATCTTGGAGAAATATTTGATAGCATAATAGATCAAGATCCTCACTCCATTACAATAGTCTCACACAACATATAGTGCAGATTGATCTCCTCTAATTAGCCTATTACAAAAGTTTCTAGAATTGTCATATAAATACAACATTCATTATGCATTCCTTCAAGTCGGCTAAAATAACTCTATGTCAGAGTATTGATTTACCAAATAATTGGCTAATAGTCAGTTACATTGTTATCAGGTAAATATAGCTATCGACCTCAGTTTTCAAATTTTGGTCCAATGAATCATTGATTCACAACAACGATGTGAAATCAACAAATGACTCCATGCCATGTTTCAAGACATCACTTGTTCATCACTATTTGACCATCACAATATTCTATCTCTACTCATCGCTTCCAAGCTTAATTGCTATACTGCAAGCCATATTACAAGCCTTTGTAGGATTGTGATTTACCATTTTTCAAGACCACCGCTCTACTGCAAGCACCATCTATAGACCCTATGGGTCGGCGGTAACAACACCACACTACCACAACCCATCTGACGAACTCTTGTTGTATGGCAATAACCGCGGCACTGCTAACCATCCAGCTAGTTTCTATAGTATGGCGGTAACCACGCCACCGCTAACCATCCAACGAACTCCTATGGTATGGCGGTAACCGTGCAACCACAACCTAGTGTAAAGACACCAATGGTATGGTGGTATCCACTAGGCTACCACTAGCCATCAGGAGACCCTCACGATATGGCAGTATACCGCACTACCATTAGACAATTGGCAGGTTTCCATGGTATGGTGGTATACACCGCACTACCACACCTCAACTAGAAAGCTCCCATGATATGGTGGTATACCGTGCTACCACTCCTCTCTTACAAACATCCAGTGGTACAATGGTACAAGCAGAATCCAACACTTTTAGAAGTCTAAGCAATAAGACCAGGGTTTCACCAGTGAGTTTGAGACACACATTCTCAACATGGTTAAGAGATGGAGGGTGGAGGATAATGGAGAATTATTTTATTAAAAATTATTGTTTGGAAATAGTTATGAGATGAGTGCTAAGGATTAAATAAATATTTTAATTATTTTATTCTTTTTTGGGTGGTTATGTGGGGTATTTAATTAATTAAATTAATTGCATCATGTGGAAAGGGGACTAGGACTAGGAAAATGGATGGGGACTTAGGAAAATTTAGGAATAATTAGGGGAAAAGTAGTATGAATTATTGATAATAAATTCATCTAAATTAGTGAAACTATCATAACATGGGGATAAAATTAAATGTCTACATTTTGGACATATTTGAGATGATGTTGCAAGTAGAAGAAGAAATTTCATTTCAAAGAAGAATGAAAATATACATGTGGGATGGGAAAGGATGGATCTTATAAAAAATGAGGATATAATAAGTCCCCTTTGGGAGACTAAGAAGGATTCAAAAGAACCCAAGTAGGGTCTTGAAAAGAAAAATGAATGGGAGAACATTATGTGAAATAATGAAAGTAACCTAGTTTTTGATATAGCTCTTGATGTTATGCACCAAGGTATGAAGACTAGGGTGGAGATGTGTTAAATGCACAAAGGAATTAATTGTAAACATAGTAGTAAACTCAAGGATTCCCAATTATAAAACAATAATTATTGAAAACCTTGGTGGCTACTATGTGACACAACGAATAAACATAGAAAAATAAAAACATAATATCATGCCCCCATTGGCACTAGCCAAGAAATAATGATATGAAGGATCATAGTGTCCTTGAGAAGATGTGAAAATGGATGGTGAAAGGAAAAATAAAATATTAAAGAGAAAAAATAAATAAACATAAATCATTGAACTTCTTGCTAAAATATTGAGAAATATTATCAATGATGAAAGATTGAGATGATGATGAAGACTGATATAAGGAAGGAAATGTACCACAAAGGTAATAGGTTAAATATGAAGCTTGATTTTGGGAATGATATGTACCATGAAGGAAAAAGGATGAATTAATTTAAAAGAGATGACATCAAGGAAAATGATTCTAAAATAAGATCCTTAATTTAGTGGACAAGTATTATTCAAATCATAAATTTACTGTTAGACATAAAATAAGCTCCTTAATTTAGTAGACAAGTATTAGTTAAATCATAAATTTAAGAAAATATCTTACCATATGTTCTAAGTTTTTATGGTTATAACTCACACTAGATACTATACTCCCTTAATTAAGAAAGAGGAATATAGTTAAGAATACAAGTAAACTTAAATCCATTTCATCTTTAGGACTAGGGGACTCTTTTATGAATGAGGAAACTAATGATAATCTTTATTTTCCACCACCAAAAATTGAGGGAATAATTTCACCAACTTGTTAAAAAGTGGTACATTTCATTAAGAATAAACCATTTGACACATTTACAACATCCTTAAATGAGAGATTTTGTAGGTTTGAAAAATTAATACTATCAAAATTAATGGGTGTGACCCTAATCTAGAAAAAATCAAGGGATAGGTCAATCTTTTCAAGGTTTAAAATTAAACCAACCCAAAATAGTTATTCATAAGTTTTATGGTAAAAATGTAACTTCATGGATAAGTCTCATGGGATAATAATTTAAACTCCATAATATATGAAATGATGAAATAGTTGACATAGCCTAACTATGTAATTAGAATATGAACCTTATCAATGCTACTAATGGATGATGGGTGAAAAAAAGGTAAATTATATAGTTGGAGAGAATGTACCAATGACTTAGTAGCCCACTATGAACAATCATTGATGGAAAATAATTTTACCCAACTTACAAATTTAAATTGAATAGGGTCTATAGTAAAATATAATGATAAACACATGAGATTAGCAATTCAAACTCAAGATGTGACCCCTTATCAAATGATAAAACTCTACATCAATAGACTTAATATGAACAAATTAAACATGGTGTTCATTTATTAGAACCTTATATAATTAGAAACAAAAATGTAACAAGAATTATATATTGAGAAAAGAAACCTCACTACAAAAACATCGACACAAGGCCAAATAGTAGGATGGAAAGATAAAAATGTCACTAATCCTAATAAAAAAGTGGGGCTAGAACCATTTTAGCCCAACAAAAAAAAAACTAAAATCTCCTCAACAAGAGGAAGAGAAAAGATAAAAAGGTCTATGTTGGCATTGTAATGTAAAATGGTCTAGGGGCCATAAATTTGGTAATAATATAAAAAGAGACTAATGATTATTGATAATGACATTGAATAAGAGGAAGAATTATTTATTGAAGAACCAGATATGGAACTAAATAGTGAAAATTTAGACAAAGAAAGTGCTTCTATCTCATTATGATGCATTGAATGGAACAAGAAAACCACAAACACTTAAAGTTTTTGGTCATATAAAAAATGAGAAAGGTAAGAGTTTTGATTGATATAGGTAATACACATAACTTTATTAATAGAATATTAGCTCATGAGATTAATTATTTTGTATATCTAGTCTCTAACTTCCAAGTCATGATAGCTAATGGAAAAAACTCTCTTATGGTGGTAAGTGCCATCATATAAAACTTTCAATGGGAAATTTTCATCTAGATTCATAAATATTTATTATTCCAATAGGAGTACATGTAGTTTTAGGAGTAAAATGAAGTAAAAAATTGGGAATAGTGTTCATTTTTTAAGAATTATTTATGAATTTCAATTCTAATAAATAGAATTGTAAAATTATAAGAGTAACGTCACCACCAACTCAAATTATTAGCTCCCATATGATAGAAAGATTACTTAAGAAAGGTTCATATGGTCTAGTGGCACAACTAAATTTTATAAAGGCACAAGATATGAAAACTCAACATCCAAAAGAACTTCAAGAGATCATTAAAAAACACCAACAATTTTTATAAAGCCTAAAGGTCGACCTCGAATTAGATACCATGATCATGCCATTGAATTAATACCTAGAATCATTCTTCCTAATATTAGACCTTATCGTTATCCTTATGAAAAAAAAGTTGGACATTGGAAAAATAGTCAAGGAAACATTGGATTTAGGAATTATTCATCCTAGTAAAATTCCCTATTCATCTCCAGTGGTTATGGTTAAAAGGAATTATGAATCATGGAGAATGTGCTCTAATTATGAGGAACTAAATAAGCCCACTCTTAAAGATAAGTTTCCTATTCCTACCATTGATGAATTATTAGATGAACTAAATGAAGGAATTTTCTCTACTAAGTTAGATTTATGTTTTGGTGTAATGGCATGAATTTGCACCCCCCATAAATTCCCTATTTATACACCTCTTACCATAGAAAACATGATCTCGATGATGTATTTTCCACATCCACTTCCATGCTTCATCCACTTGGTAGCTCATTTGTGTGTCGGTGGGGCAATTTCTATTGGGGATGCTAGTGCAGCATGCTTCTGTCCTGACATGATTCCTACCTCTAGAATCCACAAAGGCATTAAAATCCTCCATTAGATGGGAAGTGTAACATTCACTACTCATTGGACCAACGTTAAATGTGTTCTTGTCTCCTTCATTGATTCAAATTAGCTATTCCTTCATTCATTCCAACTTCTTCACACTTATTCAATCTTGGACACACTTTTGAACAACTTCTTGGTCAATCTCACTCACTTTCATCTCCTTCATGCTTCACCACCACCATTGTAGCTGCAAGTTGCTACTTTGTTGGCCCCTCTTATTTGTTGTTGTGGTAGAATTTTCTTTGGAGAGCTTGTGATCTCACATCTTCCTCCATTTACTTTGATCACACTTGGTTGAGAAGGTGATATCTATCCATTTCCTTCTACCTTTGCATCATCTACTTGCATATTAGTATATTGTTTTTTTAGCATTGCTTGGTATTTCCATTTCTATAGCTTCTCTATCATCTTTCTATAATCTTTGCTATTTGGCAGTCCATGGAGGTGGAAACACCAAAGCAGGGGACTAACTGGGGCAGTCCTCTAAACACAACCCCAACATTTTCTTGTTCTTGTGTGTGCAGGTTGTTCATCAAGTGAAGATCTTTAAGGCCTCAAATCATGAGTTTGAAGGTCTGTTTCTACCACCTTTCCCTTGTCAAATTATGGCTTAGCATTGTTAAAATATTCTTCTTTTTATTTTCATTATTCTACATTTTTTCTCTTTGTCATAGCATAAAACTCTATCAATCAGGTAGCTAGTAGGTTTTTTATGATTTTGTAATGTACCATACACTTTCTATCTATATAGATGCCAGTGTATCCCTGAGACCCCTACATGTTGTGCTATAGTTTTTGATCCACATTGTAGTCCTCTAGTAGTGAGTTGTTTGAGTTACAAAATGAACCTTGAAAACCCACTCTCTTGATTCCTCAAAACATTCAAGTTAGTAGAAGGAAAGTGATAGACTAGTTGTCCTCCCTTTTCAGCCCTTGAAACCTTAAACCTTTCCATTTGATTCATCAAGCATGAGGTAGATCAAGGAAACCTATTGTTCTAGACTCCACCATAACCTAGAGTCCCTGAGCAGTTAGTCCACATCCTCTACATTTTGGTGAACCCGAAATGAACTATATTGGTTTTGAATCTTATCTCATGTTCTAGGTGTAGAACCAAGGGAAAATAGGTGTCCAACTTTTTGGAGATGGAACTTTGGGACCTATTTCACACTTTAGCTCATTAGGAACCTAGATTCCTCAATGTGACTTGATTGAGGAATGAGATAGGGGTTTCTTTATGTGCTTAAATAGGGGTTCACAATTAAAATGAAGCTTCAAAGGAGAAATGTAAATGCTCATGCACAAAACCTTAGAAAATTTAAAGACATGAAAGCATTAAATCAAATTGATAAATAAGAATGAAGGGTATGTGCAGGAACAGGATGTGCAAAAAAGTGGTGATATGATAGGTATGTGTAGGGTATGTGGTTGATGACTTTTCTTTACCCAAAATTGATGAAATGAAAAGGGTTTTTAAAGGAGAGTCTCAACTTTCCACCAATATAAATTATGATGTGCTTTGAATTTAATAAATAATTATTATTCATTTTCTATTTGAATTATGACTAAAGTTCTAATTGATAGGTTGATCGAAAAACATCTATAGCTTTCAAACAGTATCACTTTTTTTGAATTTGAAACATGTGTCACATTCTATGCTTTGCATACTATAAGATTAAAAAAAAATTGAATTTCATGAATTTTTGACCAAGTTAAGGTGGTCAAACATACGAGTTTTTATATTTTTTAAAAGTTGTAATAAAAAATTCATAATTAATTATTTACTTGGAAAAAAATTACAAAAAAATATGAATCACATCAGTACATGAGTCCTCTACTTATATCTAAAATCTTATAATTTTTTTTATCATTTTATTGTGGTTAGGGTGGTTAGACAGACACATACTTATTTTTTCCTTGAAATTTAAGTACTACTGTATTGAAATTTCAAATTTTTACCTAATCATTGTTTTTTTTAAATAAACCTAGTAGTTTAGAAACTACATTCAATTTGATGCAGATTCTATTCTTACATAACTTTGAAATAATATAGATAGCTTATTCAAATTTTTACGTCAAGTTGCCTAACTCTAATTTTTTTGAATTTTTGCAACTTAAGGGCCTATATTTTCCATGGTGATCCTGTACATACCCTAAAATAGAAAAGTACCTAGAAGAATGATGGAATCCAAACAAGGTCTGAAACTTTGAAAACTTTCCTTTTGAAGTGCACTGGGACTAATACACCAAGCTGGGTGATTTAGTCCTACTACAAGAATTTGGGCAGAATCTGAAATCTTTTGGTGACTAAGCAAGATCTATAAAAACTAGGAAAAAGGGGTTGTACTAGGACTCATACACCTAGAGGGGTGATTTAGTCCAAGTATTAGGGTTTGATTGATATTATTGTAGCCTATAGAGGTCTTCTATAGCTTTTTTCTTGTCTGATCTTCGAGTCTATAAAGTTTGAATTCCAATCTATAGGTGAGTTTCGTGATGACAACTTCTTGACAACTTTGAAAAATTTTGCAACTTTATCTTCAAAGGATCTTCAAGCTCTAATTCACTTAGATCTATAGTCACACATCAAGAGAGAAAAATGTTTTTTTGTTAGGAAATAGGGGTTTACCTTGGTCAAACCCCATTTTGGTAATTAAACCTCGAAATGAAATAAAATAGCATGATGGAATGATGAATAGAAAAATGAAATGTTGCAACTCACCAAACCCTTGAAATGCACCAAATGAGGCTTGAAATGAATGCTGCAAACTTGTGTGAAATCTCTAGCATGAATTTGGATCTTGACTCTTGATTAAATCCTTAAATATTTGTCTTGAATGCTTGCTTGAATCATGAAACCTACATCACAAATGTTAGCTCAAAAACATACATGGTGCATGAAGAGTTTGACATGATGCTTGAGTCTTGAATGCTTCTCCAAATGCTTCATGATTTTCTCTTGAATGCTCTTGATCTCATAAACTTTCCTTAAGAATGCTTGGATAAAATTGCTAGGAGAAATTATGTGAAATAACCTTGTATTTGTAATGTCAGAGAATTGCACCTACGGGTAATTCCACATTTTTGCACTTTTTCTTAGCATTTATGACACTTTAGAGAATTAATGACAAAAATACCATGAGTCAGAATTTCCTAATTCTAACTCCACGCCTGACTTGTGGTGGAGCAATAGAAGCCTGATGACATGTTTCCAAAAAATCTAGGCTTTGTACGCCTACACGACGCACTAGTGTCCTAGTGGTTTTCCAAGTTTGAAATAGGGAATCTAGAATCTTGACTCTCTTGACATGTGTCCTAGCAGTCAAATTTAGGATGTAACGGCTCTTTTCCACCCTTTCATGCATCAAAAACCCCTTCCTTTCTCTCATTTTAGGTTGGAAGTCATTCATTCAAGCTCTCCTAACATTTTGCTCCATCTTTGAGTTCTTTTCATCCTTGATAGCAACACTCTCACAAGCAAAGCCATGTTAGACTAAGGTCCTTCCAGTAGAAAAACCTCTCAAGCAAGAACTCAATGGTGTGTTCATGTGCTCCGAAGAGGGTCTAGGACCGTGGGTAAATATCTCTCTCTCTCACTTTCCTTTCCTACTTTTTTTATTTACTATTTTTTGGTGCAGGTTCTACTCTTGAACTAGGTTTTTCTTTCACCACATTCTTTGTTTACTTCATTTGCACTCCTTTCCAGCTTGGTTGTCTATGGAGGTGGGAACACCAAAATGGGCGTCTAATTTACACAGACCCCTATGCAACCCCAACCTTTTCCACTTGTTGTTCTTTTGTGTGTAGGTTGCAAAGCGGAGCTTGGAGTGAAGACTTGAACATCTAGTAAGAGGTAAGCTTTCTCCAAGTCCCCTTGTGTTTGTTATACCTTATAGGTTCCTATTTGGTTATTTCATTTAGTACATCCTGTATTTGAGCCTAAATGTGAAACTTGGTTCTGCCCACTTGAGCTCCTAAGCCCTCTACTACTTAGGATGCCAGCGTGTCTTTTAGATGAAAGTGCATCGCACTAGCGTCTTGAACCACGCTACTATCTTTTGGCTGAGAGCTCACTTATATGAGGAAAAAATCTCAAAGTTTCACTCTCTTAGGATCCAAAGTAGTTTTCTCAGAAACATAAATTGGTTATACTTCTTTATCATTTTGTCAACCCGCTTATGCTGAGGTGTATAAGGGCAGTTCATTCCTTGGTGATCTCTTGAGAACAAAGAGACCCGTGTGCAAAAAATCTCTCTTATATCACATTTTGGTGAACCCGACGTGAAAACGTCAGATCTATTTTCATGATGTTGCATGGTTATTATAATTCCTTTTCTGAGGAGGATTTTGATATGTTGGAAGATGTTGTAGATGACTTCTTGGAAGCCCTCTCCCCTATCTGCAAATCTTCTAAAAAAACCCCCCTCTACAAGTCGAGGATTCGGTGAATGTGGTTGTGGTCTTTGTGGATACTCTGAGCCCTAAGAAACCTGTCATTTACGTGACCCCAACCAACCTATCCTCTAGGGAGAACTATTCTATCTATGGGATTTTGTGTCATAGTGATTCATCAAACTTATATTCAAGGTTCGTGAAAGCTACAAACTCCACTTCCTATAATGTCAATTTGGGCACATAGATAATATGAGGAGAAATAAACAAAGCTTTTATCAACAACCTTCTATTCCAGCATCTCAACCCACTCAAGCTCCCACTTCTTTACCACCTTCTCAACCAAACCTTCCTCCAACACCTAAACCTATGATCAAAGCACTAGGTGATTATGATCTTGTTGAGCAACTTTGTGTTACTCTAACTAAGATCTCACTTTGGGATTTGATTCAGACCACCATGGTTTACCAAGGGATGCTTCAAGAAGCTTTACAAAAGATTCTCTTGCTTTCATCTGCTAGGCTGATGGATGTTAACATGTTGTTGGCTCATATTTGAGTGGATTCACCAAATATCATATTCCATAAACAAGAACGCCTGCCTCTGAATGTGCATAAGCAAGTAGGTCCCTTGATGATTATAATTAATGCTAATAATATCGATATTATGCATACTCTCATTGACATCGGTTCTATTCTCAGCATTTGCGATATCAACCTATTACCTAAAATTAAAGCCAATTCATCTTCTTTAACAGCTTCTTTGCATATTCGTGGGTTTGATAACATTGGATGACAAGCTCTAGGTACAATAATACCACCTTTGCAACTAGGCCCCATTACATTACTTACATTGGTTTATGTGATTCATGGCCCATTACCATACAATCTTCCCTTGGGGAGACCCTGGATTCATGCTATGGGTGTTGTGACCTCTACTTTACACCATTCTTTAAAGTTCATCACAAATAATTAGGTGGTTATGGTTATGGTTAAAGTGGATCTAGAAGTTGTTCACCTTTGTGAGCTGTCAGTTGTCGGTCATGCTTCAATCGATCCACTCAAGAATTGTATACTATCCTTAACTACTTATGCTATGGCACATTTTTCATTGATACCCTTTGTGAAAGTCATTCCCATAGTAAGTGTCATTAGAGATGAACCACCTAAAGCAAAGGACCCTAGGTCCCCCCCATCTTCCCCTTCTTCCTCTCAATCAGATGCTTTCCTTGGTGATGATTGGGGCTCCTTGGAATTCTCTGAATTCTTTATCGTGGAATACAAGGTGAGCCCATCTTTCATAGAATTTCTAGGTACTTTTGACACAAAGATGGACGATACTCCCATTGGGGAAGAGAAGTGTGGCCCTATTCAGAAGACCACTCCTTCCTCTATTGAGGAGAGTAATTCCCACTCCTATAAAGGAGGTTAATGTTTGCGAACCTAGTAAAGAAGGTGGGAGTGCTCCCGTAGAGACATTTAACATCCATTGGTGGAATGAAACACTCTACATAGATCCGCCACCTCCTAAAGTGTTAGAAACTCATTATGGGTTTGGATATGAACTCACCTCTCAATATGGCTATGGATAGAAAGGCCTAGGGTATATCAAACAAGGAATCCAAGTCCCTATCTAGTTTAAGCCATAGAAGCACATTCTAGGTTTGGGATGCTCTATTGAATAGTCTAAGCAAAAACCTTGGTGGAGTGTTAACATGATTTATGTCAAGCCATTGACCTTGGTCCATCCTAAATTGATGGAGAGGGAGCGGGCCGATAAAATCCCTATTAAAGAGTGCAAGACAACTGAGGGGGGTATGAATCAACTGTCACCAAATTTAAACTCAAACTTCAAACACTTATCAATTTTCAACCACACTATTCTATTATTAAGTATGAACATGAAATGCAGATAACAAAAAGAAAAATCAACACAATGAACACCAATTTTTACATGGAAATCTCAATAAGGGAAAAAACATTGTGAGGATTAACTCAAAATATAAAGTAGTTTCAAAACTGAATATATAATGCTCATTGCCAAGGGCTCACTTCTCTAAATAGGACTCACTATCTAGATACAAAAGCTCACTACTTACACAATGAGGCTCACTACCTACAAAACAATTATAGAACAAAATTGGCTTCACAGCCAGAATGAACTGAGGAGAGTGCACCTATCAAGTGTTGATATAGTTCCAGTGATGCTCAATAAACAAACTTAATGCACTTCATCATCTTCACACTTTTCACATTCATAGCTTCTCAATCACTACTACTTCTTCATTCATCAATCTTCAAACTTGTCCAATATATATACTCGATCCATCTATAAGCATTAATTTGGTTGACATAATTAGATGCATTCCTTGTTTACCAAAAATACCAATTATCGACCTCAAGTATTTATAAAATCATTCCAACCAATAAATCAAAATGTTTAGCATACTTTATCATGTCAGCATAGACCTAAGATAGGTCGCACATATATCTGCATAATAAAAATTGATTCACCATATCACAACTTATTCATGAAGTTGGCTAGAAATTGACTTAATTGAAAAAAAGGTAATCAATAGAATAATGTAGATACACCATATGAGCACTAGAGCACAAGAGATTCTAAACATACATGCTTTCAACACTCATAAACTATTTTCCAAAGCTGGAAGTAGCAACTATCAACTGCAAAGGATTGTGGACCAAAATACTAGAGGGTGTAGCTTGTATACCAGATCAAGCACTAACTTAGACTTGCAGTCACAACCTAAATAACATGGTGACATCAATGAGAACACAAAATTGTATAGTTATCCATTCTTCTTCATTCTCCCAACAATCTCCCCCTTTGTCATTGATGGCAACATGTGCTAAAATTTACAAAAAACAACATTCTCTTTTCTTATCACTATAATTGTTCTTCACATGACTCTCTCCCCCATTGACATCAATGGTAAAGGGTGACCAAAAGGTGGGATGTGAATGTATGTATATGATAACCTTGTATCTACACATAGATTCTAACTTCCTATTTCAAACATTCAAATGAGAATGACACTTTTTACATGAAATATTTTCTTGTACCTCTATCTTATGATCAAAAGAATCCCTTTCCAAGAAAGCACAACCAAATTCATTCTTCCAGTTATACCATCTAATAAATATAATTGTGTAAAAGAGGATGCCTGATTAGAAGACAAACACAGTCGTTCACAATTTTTTGCATTAGAGAGAATTCCAGAGAGATGATCCAATCAGACCTCAACAACTTCCTTAACCAACCAGAAGGTTTTAACCATATCTTCTCTTTGCTTTTGAGTAGTGAGAAATTTCACTTGCAATTCACCAACTCTTATTCTCTATTTTCCATCTTTGTCTTTGAAGAAATTAAAATTCTTTCGAATACTATTCATCTTAGATTCAATGGCTTCAATTCTGCTTCTGAAATTGTCAATAGCTGCCAACCACTAGAGCCAATACCTGTAGATGTTAAATATTTCTTTGATGCATTCTTTTGTCTCATTCATGTGTTTAGATAACACTTGTTTGTATTTTTTACATCTTCTTTCAACCATAGCTTTGAACTTATGACCTTTAAATCCTTCCAACAATTTTCTCTCTTCAATAATCTCTACTAGATCATTTGGCAAAGAGCTTGATACTTTTGAAACTAAAATACCCTTATTGAGAAAATAATCAACTAGTACATCATCAATTTTAAGTTTCTCAATTGGAGAGCATGCATTCCACATTTCACCAATCTTATTCATTTCACCCTTTTCTAGCATCATCCATATATCCTCTAGATCAAAGGAGTTAGATCCAAACAAAAATCTTTCTTCAATCTTCTTTTCTTCTAAGAAATATGTTACAAAATATTTCCTCCTTTTAGGTTTCGAAGGGGATTCACCAATGATAACTTCCAATTCTTTCTTACCAAAGAAAGAACCCACTTCAAAATAACTACGTGCTGCCATACTAGAGAACATATTTGTCCTTAGGGATGTGAAATATGTTCTGCAAACACTTACATTGTCCACCAACAATTCAAAGTATCTGTAAACTTGTTTTCCAACAGGAATACCAAATTCCCACTCAACATTTTCTCTTCCCGGTAGTGAGTTCAAAAAGTAAAAATTCAAACACATGAACAAAGATCCAAACTAAAAAGGATAACCCTCAACCAATGACATTCAGGCATTCTTAGTTAGGTTTTGAAGTAATAGGCTACACAAATCAAACAACTTGTTTTCCTTAACCATCATGTGTGCAAGATATACAACAATAGTCGAAGTTGAACCTTCATGATTTTTGAAATAAATTTTATAAGAAATGTCATACACAACATACCTTACAGTGGAATCCACAAGTGTGTTTATCAATAGAGCTCAAGGGTCTTTATCAATGCCAGTAAGTTCCTCCACATCTTTGTATTTCACGGTTTTATTCCTAGAGAGATGCCCAATATTGTATAAACTAGTAATCACTTTGATCGCATCCTTCATGATCAGGTAGGGTTTATCCAACATAATATTATCATTCTTGAATCAACTTAACAAGATCAAGATTAATTCTTTATATGGAAGCCAGGGAAATTCTCCCCATAAATCCATACCTAGGGTTTTGATGTTCTTTAACTCATTTTCCTTCAACACTAGTTCCATTTTCTTCATCTTTTTATGATCAAATTCTTCCAATTCAACTCCTTTCAACTTCAGTGGAATGTTTCCAGACAATCCTCTGTCCATTGTTGTGCTTTTGTTATTGTTCAGTCAAAACTTCTTCCTTTTCCCTTCTTCCCCTTTGTAAACTGAGAAATAATTCCTGAGTATCCAAAATAATTCATTCAAATTTCTTCAAAATTTCTTCAAATCGCTTTGAGATCACTTCAAGACACCTTTCAAACTCCTCAAGTTCTGAAGTGATAAAAAATACTTATGAATTTTACCTTATACACCATCGGTTTTCCCTAATTCATATTAAATGCGACAAGATACAAAAAGATGCTAAAAACATTCTTCACAGCACAAAAAACCCTAATTCGATCCATAAATTAGCATGCCAACATGTTTTCTTCCTGTTTCTTTTCCAAAAACTCTGTTTATTCATTCTTCACAATAGATCCTCATGCCAACCTATGACACATCATTCATCCAAGGGATTTTTATAGTTTTCATATATGCTCCACCGAAGACCATGCTTGGTCTAATTCCCAGAGGAATTATCTGTACCGGATGACGACACAGACACATCATCAATTTCAGGTTCTTCTTTCTTTCTCCATATCTTATTCATCTCTTGTTTCATCCCTTCTTTTTTAATTTTCTTTACTAGTTCATTCTTCTCTACCAAAGCAGACTGCTTTTCCTTCTTCTGCAAACCTTTGAGATATGTCCAGGTTTGTTACAATTATAGAAAATAGCACTTTTTTTATTATTCTGACCTCCACTACTTCTTGATCTACATTGATTTACTTTATGTCCAAATTTGTTATAGGTATAGTAGTAGCCATTAAAGGATTGATTCATTCTACCTCCATTAAACCTATTCATCATCACTTGACTGAACATTCTTACCTGAGATTTGCATTCAGTGGCTTTATGTCCAATCCAAGTTTCTTGCATGAGAAACATTTTCCAGAGAAAGAACCAGGAAACTTATTCATCCTACTCTTACATTTTGTTTCCTTGTGACCATATTTATTACAAAAAAAGAAAATATCATTAAAAGATGGATACCTTTGTGCATTAGGCTATCTCACAAGTGGTCTCTTTGAAAAATTTATTGAATTTCTTTTCTGCTCCCCTTTGTCCTAAGTCTTTTGATTGTCTTTTGATCTTTCACACGTTTCATTTCCCAAGACACCTTTGTATTTACTTGGTTTCTATCTTGTAAGGAGTTCTTCAAGCTTGTTGAAGGTAGATTTGAAATTGTTCTCATAGAGTTTTTCCTTCTCTAGTTCTAATCTCAAGTTTACTACCTCTTATTCAAGTCTAGTGCATTCATCAGACTTGTTCTGCACCATTGTATTCAAACATTCTTTAATTCCCTTCTTTTCTTCTATAGGAACTTTCATTCTAATGATCTCTTGTTTCTACTACTCACTTACTTCTCTGTCTTTCATTGAATTTCTTCAATTGTTCTTTCAGCTTCCAGATACATTCATTAGCCTCATCTAGATTTTCTTTCAAGTCTCTATTTTCATTTTCTACCTTATCAAGATCTTCAAGTGAAATCTAGAGTTCTTCTTTATCATCCATTTGATGAACCATCAATATCTTCCTTAGGCATTTAAGCTCTACACTAAGGAACCAAGGCTCTAATACCAATTGTTAAAGAGTATAGGACAACTGAGAGGGGGGTGAATCAGTTGTCACCAAATTTAAACTCAAACTTCAAACACTTATTAATTTGCAACCACATTGTTATTTTAGTAAGTATGAACATGAAATGTAGATAATAGAAAGAAAAATCAACACAATGAACACCGAATTTTACATGGAAAACCCAATAAGGGAAAAACCACATTGAGGATAAACTCACAATATAAAGTAGTTTCAAAACCAAATATATAAGGCTCATTGCCAAGGTCTGACTACCCTGAATAGGACTCACTGTCTAGATACAAAAGCTCACTACTTACACAAGGAGGCTCATTGCCTACAAAAATATTAAAAAACAAAATTGGCTCCATAGCTAGAATTAACTGAGGAGACTACACCTAACAAGTGTTGATACAGTTCTAGTGATGCTCAATAAACAAACTTAATACACTTCATCATCTTCACACTTTTCACATTCACAGCTTTACAATCACTACAACTTCTTCATTCATCAATCTTCAAACCTGTCCAATATATGGTGGACACTAAAATTTGACGAGGTAACAATGCCTTATGGGAAACTCAGTTCAAGGGGGACCTTTTGCGCCAAACTGAGTGACCTCGATTTTAAAGAAGTCGGCTTCTTCTATAATGGGTTTTTGGAAAGGGAAAAGGAAGCGGATATAATGAAGCAAATTCTATTCTAAGGTGATGCGCCAAAATTTGCTGAGGGGCACGATAAATCATAAATTTAAGGGCCTGAATGTTGTTGTTATGTTCCAAAACATCGGAAACTTAAAGTTATAGCATAAACAATTCATTTATCGACATAAAATAGTATTGCATACACCCCTACTACTAAGAAGAGTCACCTGGACATGATTTATATAAGCAGGCTTGTATTCAATATATAGAAGTCTCCTCAAATGAATTGCTTAAGACAATAAAAAGCACAGTTTACAGTTTAATCAAAACATGAAAAAAAATAGAAAGGCCGAACAATAGGCACAGTCTGAAAGTTTCTTGCAAATAAACATGCAAAAGAGGCCTGGTGTCTCTCGCTAAAACCAGTATTCTTTTAAAAATCTTGGACCCTTCTCTTCCTGGTAGAGAGAGTATATATAGCCGGAGAGCAAAATCCCACCGCTTTGGAGAGCCGTAACAGAAAAGATCGCACAATCTCCCGTAATGATGCCCGAATCAGAATATTTCCAATGCCGTTACAACAGCAACCAGTTAGAACACAGCATCCACTCGATCGGTTGCAGGCGTGCCCTTTGTAATGATGGCAGTGGTCCTAGCCGCATCTGTGGCGACCAATGTCACCCACTACTTCAGAGAAACATGATGAGCAGCACCCGATAGCATAGTATTACCCAGCCAACCCATTCACCGCTTCGAGGATCAGTGTAAGGCATGTGGCAACCTGTCGCTACCCGAATGAGAATTCCTCCTACTACTGCCAAGAGATTGCGAAGAAGTGACACATGCTAAAGGGGTTGAGGTCGCTCCCGAAGTGGAGAGAAAGCTGCGATAACCAGGTACAAAAGACGCGTGGCAGCGTTTCGCAGCCCGCGACGTTCACCTCCTTATTGCTTCGAAAAGGCTGTGAATGGCTGACACGTGGCTGAAGATAAGGCCTGCCACAAAATAAAAGAAGGCCTGCGGAAGTATTTCGCAGCTTGCAGCTGCTTATTTCATCCCTACATAAAAAGTTTGCGATATGCCGCCACGTACCAAAGTGTGGGCCCCTCTGACCATCTTAGGAGTGATTGCCCCAGTGGAAGGCCTTCGCAACTCAAAGAGACCTCAAGGGAAAACAAATGAAATCCTCTGTAAGCGCGACACGTGGAGGCCCCGCGTAGATTCTTTGGAGCCGAAAGGGAAGCCTCTACTCGAAGTTGCGAAGAGAGGATGTGAACAGCAGGAGGTCAAAACTTGAAGGAAAGTTGACCAAACTTCGGCGACACACAGGCCGGCGCACATATTTCAAAAGAACCCAGAGGGAGTTGTTTCAATATTTATTTTAACAGCTTTTGGCGACTATCAGAGGCGTTTCGGATAAGGAACGGAGAACCCAAAAAACTCTCTGGTTCTGCAGACCAGAGCCTTCATCCATAGGGCGAATGGAGTTAGAGTTTGGAAAGTGCAGCCTGCAAAGGCGACCATTCACCTTCAGACGGCTTTGCCATGCTGCGCAAATTCTCTTGTGCCCCGCGGAGATCAATAGCTTCCTTGTGAGGCAACACCTCAGGTAGGCCGGCGCCTGCTTGGATATGGAAAAGCAGCTGGGAGAGTGGATGAATGATTGCCTCAATGTCGGCTGCCATTGGGGGGTTGTTGAATTCCCTGAATGCTTTCGGGTCATTCTCTTTCTGTTCGATAACCTCCGCAATCTGAGTAGTTGTGGCAATGGAGCCATCCTCAATAAATGGGGATGGAAAACCCAGCTTACCTAACTCAAAGAAACTCCCCCGTATGCCATCAAGCGCCTTGCTTAGAAAAGTCGTCGCTGCCTTAGTGCGCTGGAAAGCGGAGTGACAATGGATGAATTTATTGGCAATTTGAGCAGCAATGTCATGATCTTCAATACCCGCCTCAGCAAGTATTTCATTCAAGACAGAGTATAACTTGTTTAGCAAGTCCCTTGCCTCAGGAACCTTTTCTAGGATGAAACGCAGGGACTGCTCCATTGTGTCGAGGGCTTCCTGATTGAGTCTTGATGCCTTGTCGATGAATCAGAGAGTAGGCTGCAGAGTTAGGCAGAAGGTCTTGACCTTCTCCCAGTGAGAAACGTATAATTTTCTGACCATCGGGATGACATCAGGCAGGGCAGGGGCAGGTAGCGGAGAGGCTTTAAGTGAAGAAATATCCATGTTCCGTTGAAATGAGGGCCTGGGCTAATTCTGCCTTCTTCTTTTTCTCAGACGCTAACTGCTCCGCATAGCTATTCATTTCTTTATTCCAATTTTGTTCAGCTCGGGAGTGGTTAGCCAATTGCTCTTCCAGAGAAGCCTTTGTCTCTCGGAGCTCCTCTTCTAGCTTAGCTTTCAGGCTTTTGAATTTGGCCTCTTTCTCCTGTACTTTCTCACGGGATGTCGCTTTCCTTTAGGTGTCTTAACTCTCAATTCTTCTCTCTCACATTTTCTAACTGTACTAAGGCGTGGAGGTGTTCAAGCTCCTCTTCCATCAACCGTAGGCCTCATATGCCGCTTGGTTTTGACTGCACTTTTTACTAGGCTAGGGTCGAACCTCGGTTCTACTCACTCGAAGCCTGTTTATCTCATTCTCTGCTGTTAGCGCTCTTTCTATCATTCGGGTGATATCTGCCTCTAAGGATTTCTCCTTTGTCTCTAGAAAGCTCACCCTTTCTTTGGTTGCCTTGAGTTGCTCATCTTTCTTTTTCAACTGGCGGCCAGTTTTGAGGAAGTCCGAAGTGACCACCCGCTGTATCTCCTCCATGATTTCGACCTTATCTTATGGCCGGTCTACCTTCATGTCAAGTCCGAGAGCATAGATCTCATAATCTTCGGGTTGCATTTCTCCCTGAGACTTGCTTATTCTTGGGTACATGGTTGTGAATTTTAATTCTTGTCGGGCCTCATCATACAAAGCTTGTACTCTTTGGTCACTGAGACATTTTCATCTTTTGTCTTTATACCGGGGCTTCATCCTATTTATACAAGGCTTCCTTTTTCCTCCGCAATCTATCTCGCATATGAACTGGCCGGTGATGAAACCAACCACCGCCAAAGGAACAGCTGTATGTGGCATAGAGATAGGTAATTTTTATAGGCGATGCATTTGCTTCTTCTAAAAGTGACAAGCCATAAGAAAAGTGTGGTATGTTCCATAGCTTGGCTTGAGGGACTCATTAGCGGTGGGTCAATATTTGTAGTGGTCGAAATGAGGTTCAGCTTGTAAGGCCCATTGGCTGGGGAATAAGAGTTGCTGCCTTGGTATCAACTTGTTGCAATGGAAAATGATCGGTAAACATAGCGAAAAAAGAGTGGGGGCCGACACGAGGAACATTTTCTAGAAGCGAGGTGAGAAAAATCTGAGCAGCAACAGTAGGCGTGAGCATGCTCAAAGGAGTAATTATAAATGGTGAGGCCTGCGAATACTGGGAAAATCCAGCTGAATAAGCTGGACCAGAAGTAGAAGGTGGAGGGTTCAGACTTATGGCAGGAGCCGCTGACTGAGCAGGGGCGGATATGAAAGAACGAGATGTAAGAGAGGAAGGAGCGAAATGTACCTGTTGACTGGTCGGTAGTGGCTCCGGGATCGTTCGTGATTTGCCCACAAACTCTAGCATTTGACTAGCAAAGGGGACACTTCTCCCTTCATCGCTCATGTGAAACCGCTCGACAATACCTTTCCGCCTCAAGCAGTGGACACTCACTCAACACGCCTGGATCCCTCACCGGCACCGGCCCGACCGGGTTTAGCTGCCCATGCGCGCAGGGCAAGCCTCTTGGATATAATTAGTGTACTATTAGTGCTCATATAGGCAGCATGTTTCCTGAGACATTGCTTCCTTGCGCTGAAGAGGATGATAGCGCCATTTCTTCTTCCTGCTCCTCAGATCCCTCTGCTTCGCTTCTGTTAGCACTAGAGATTGGGCTAGGATGGCCCTCATCCCACCATTTTTCAAATTCCTGGTCGTCCTTCAACTAATTATAAGGAGCATTTAACTGTGCTGTTTCCTAGCGATATTTCTAGAAAACTTTGATTTTTTCATCACTCCATTCCTCGCCTACTTTCAACTTGTTATACATGTTGCGCTCTATCGGAAGGTTGTCCCAGGCCACGGCCACTGGAAAGTAGAACTTGTGCCATGGACCTCTAGTATTTGGTGTAGGGATTTGTGCTAATTCAACAAAATCCTCATCTTTATCAGTCTGCTTATTATGCTGCTTCTCCTAGTATGGTCGGGGAACATGTGTGTAACTGCGTGGGTTCATTGTGTCATTGAAAGGGTTGTAATCACACTTATCATTTACTAGTACCAACCCTAGATGTGCCAACTTCTCTTCTAGCAACTCGTGCGATTTTTTTTTAACAAGCGTTATTGACTTGAAACTCTTCAGGCAAGTGAAGAATCCCTTCCTCTTGACACTTTCACAGCTACAGAACATGAAATCAATGATACACACCTATTGGAAAACCTCCAGCGCGAGCACTCTATCAGTGATGCAAGCCGAGAGTAGGAAAGGTTTACCAATAAAGCCCCGCATTCGAAGGATTGTGAAATCTTTGCCTAAGAACCAGTCACAAGCGGGGGTGTAGCTTTGCAAAAATCTAGTCTGCTCCGTGTTGAGCTGGACGATATCGCCCTCTCCGATCAAATCATTTAGGACCGGGGCTATGAAATAGTCTGTGAAGGCATAATAGTCATATGTTGCAGAAAGGAAAGGTGTCCATGTAGACACTGGCTTTCTTTTGTTTTGCTCATCAAAAATTGATAGCGAAAAAAATCGGGCGAAGAAATCCAGATTCTGATGCAGGAACATGTGGACCAGATAGGAAAGAAATCTAAATTTCTTCTCTACCTGATAATTCTCTATTTACTGTATCATTTCTTCGACCATGAACTCAGCAAAATCATACCAGAAGAGGTCATCCTGCTTGCGAAACTGTATCGTAGGTCCCAGCTGAAAAGCCTCGATCTTCTCATCGGAATCTCGGCCGCAAACAAATGCCAGCATGGACATGGGGTCTCGGAGATCATCGCGGAATGAATCACACGATAATGGGATACTCGGTGCCTTAGCGGACGCGAGACCTTTCTTATTAGTCTCTTCTAACAAGAAATCAGAACCGGTTTTCATTATCTTCCATATTTTCTCCCCCTTGCTTGGGCGGAAATGCTCGATAGTTTCCTTTCTTCTGCTTGGGTTAGGGATACATAACATATGCCAAATAGCTTCTTGGCCGATATGAACCCTTAAATGGTGACCTTCAATGCAGTGGGTATCTGGATTATAGCACTGAATAGCCGCGTCGACCACCTCTGGGCAATAGTGCACCAATGGGACCATGTACTGTGGGAGGCCGCTAAACCAGACTCTTTCTGCCGTGGATTGGTCCGCCTTTGCTGGCGATAACCTTGCACAAGCCGCCTCTCTGAGAGATTTAGGGTTCTTTGCAAGCTTTGGGTCATGGATATTAACCCACTTTTCCTTAACCTTTCTCGGGTTACTACATTCCTTGGGTCTTTCCAGCTCCTCGGTGTTGGCTCTTTTGATCTTCGCAGGTATGCCAGGAGTGGCATATGCTACATCTTCGTACACGTATACCTTGGCCAAAGAACGAATGGCCGTATATAGATCCTGGCTAATCTCCTCTTGCATCGGTTGAGCTGAAGATTCTGACATTTTTCTTTCACTGCAGAACTTGTAAGCTTCCTGGCCTGTGAATATGCTTGCACTGGATAGACAGACAGAAAACACTTTGCACTTCCTTGCGTTTGTAAAAAGACTTTGAAATACTAAGCCTTTTCATGCAATAATAGCAACTTTTCCCAAGGTGGTAGGCGAAAGCAAGCCTTTTGCATTTAATTCGGCATGTACCGTTAATTCTACAACTCATGTAAGATGAATTAATTGCTATTTCGAGGCAACCGACTTTCATCATTATTTTTTAAGAGATCGTGTGATACGCCTTGATCTCCTTGGAAATTGAGCTTGTAACTGGCCTTCTCACCTTGTGTTAGCATGCACCGGCAATTAATATCCTGGTCGGAATGATTACACCAAGCAAACAATCACGGCCTAAAAATATACGAGTATCGCCTTGGGCTCTGGGATGCGCTTGAGATATGACACCATAGCATACGGACATACGTCCCTTCAACAACAAGCGCCACCTTTTTAAAACTTAATTAATTAACTTCATTTAATTAAGCACACCTTGAGTCGTGCTATCATGCATGTATCGGCCCGAAATGTGAGCAAACACAGACTCGACCTTCGAGATTGCAGCCAGTATACATCACGTTTCTTACAGGTAGATTGGCATATGTCTTGTCAATTTTTCTATAAATAGGCTAGTAGATAGCAAACAAACACACTTAGCGTTTAAGAAGTGATAGGTCAGTAGCAGATTGCTCAGCAAGTCCTTTCATAGGTTAGGTGGTGAGCAGGTTTGGCATTATTTTAGCAGACTTAGGGATAGTGTCAGGAGAATGGATACCCCAATTCGCCTTACCTCGTTCAAATCACAGACGGCATTTGTAGGTGAGATCTCCACTAGAAGGCTGAAAAGGATGACAAAGAACAAGCACTCGCTAGTTCTGGTAGCTATTAATTGGGTCCTAGGAAAGGATTTCGTAGAATATGAAGATAAGTATAGGGTGAACACCGACATGTGCTCGCACTTTGTAGCGTCCATGCTGGACATTTGCATTCCCTGGCCACTTATCTTGAAGCTGGTCAAAGAAATCTTCCCGAAGAAATACTTGAATGGGCTCGACGAGGTTGTTACACACGCTGCGTATGGGATAGGCCTGCCAATAGCTAGTGACCTGTGTCACTTTATTGAAGAAGAAGCTGTCGTTGTTTGGCTGCCATTTCTCAGCGGATTCTGCCTGCAGACCCGTGGCTAGCACCAGCAAAGGGTTACTCAAGCCCTACACTTCCTGTTCCGGAGCTACAACGCGATACCCTACTATGACGTAGAATGGTATACTGACTTCAAGGACCTGGTGTATCAACCACCGACAATGACTGCATTGAATGATGCTGCCAGTGCTGCCGAGGAGCCCGTGGACGAGGAAGAAGCAGATGCTGCAGTGGATGCGTTAGTTGCTTCCAGCCATTCCTTTGACTAGATAACTCCCTTGCCTTCCTGCCTGATGATGTAATTCACCTGCTCTGGATAAGCCTGAACAAAGGCCATGTATATATACTATACTCTAATACTTGTATATTTTGAAAATCGGCATCTCAGCCATTTTGTAACTCAGGAACATATATATATAAATATATACTTCACTTTTTAAGGAAAATCTATGCTCCTTTTTGCTTCTGTGTTTAAACTTTTTCTGGGTTTGCAAATTTTGTATGCCTTTTCTCCATTTATGAGTATACTTTGTGTTAAGAAACTCCGGTGTTTTACCCGCTAATGATGATGAGCAAATGCGTAGCAAGACAACTGATTTAGCAAAAGAATAGGCCAAAAACAGGAAAGGAAATAAAAGCATTATTTACAACTGTACAGGGTAGAGCATTTTGCCTAATGGAATAACTTAAGATGAATCCCATTGACATGGATTCCTAACGGCTCCTGTTCCATATTTTCTAGCTCAAAAGCATTGTGTTGTATGCACCAAATGATTTTGAAAGGTCCCTCCCATAGGCTATCAAACTTACCGTGCTGACCCGGCTTTGCAGCCCTGCTGTCATATTTTAGCACTAAGTCTCCACTTTTTAGGCCTTGGTCGGAATCCTTCTTGTCAAACCATCGTTTTACCACCTGTTGATGACCTGTCATTGCTTTTAGGGAATTCTCCCTTTTTTCTTGTACTTCCAGTAGTTCGGCAAGCTGAACCTCCATGGCATCATTTTGTTCTATCTCAAGAGATTTCAACAACTGTATCGCCGAAATCTCCATAGAGATAGGTAACAGTGCCTCCTTCCCATATACCAGCTCATAGGGCGAAGTATTGAGGACTTGCTTAGGAGTTATGTGGTTGGCCCAGAGTACCTTTTAGAGATTTTTATGCCATTCCCTCTGGTGTTCTGAGCTGACCTTTTTAAGGAGTCGGACCAAACTTTTATTTGTCGACTCGGCTAGGCTATTTCCCTGTGGATAATAGTTTGATGATGTTTTAAGGAATATGCCATTTTTTAATGCAAAGTGACATACCTTTGTACCTATAAATGTTCGGCGCTAGTCCTAAACACGTTCGTGAGGGTCGGACCTTATCACCGTGGCTTCAAGGAAGTCTACACCTTATTTCCTCGCTTTCCTCCTTAAGGGAACGGCTTCCTACCACCTTTGTGAAGTGTTTGTAGTCGTTAAAATCCATTTATGTCCGGGCGCTAGAAACTGGGTTGATCATTTCGATGAAGTCCAGGCCCCATTGCGCAAATGGTTCATCCGCCACAATAGGTTTGAGGGGCATCGCTGAATTCTTCCTTTTGTCAGAGAAGAACTGACATTTTTTACAAGTCTTTACTAGGGAGTAGGAATCATTGAAAAG
>VDFB02178260.1:0-22283 GCA_007258455.2 Sequoia sempervirens | reverse complement strand
TGATGAACATGGAAGTTTCTATGGGATTGGCCCATTTCCAATGACCTCTGATGAAGAGATTGAGAGGTCTGCTAAAGATGAAGAAGATGAAACCTTCGATAATGAAGGAGTACACCTAGAAGGTGAACTCATTAGTGCTTTGAATGAGATTAAGAAATTGAGAAAAGAAAATGAAGAACATAAGTTGCATGCACAAGAAGAGATTGATAAGATTACCAAAAGTCTTGAAGAATCTAATCAGATGGTGATCAACTTGAAGACTGAGGTGGAAGAAGAAAGAAGAGAAAAAGATGTAGTTAAATCAGAACTACAATCTAAATTGGATGAAAACAAGAAGTTGAAAAAGAATGTTCAGAAAGAGATTGATAAACTCACTCAAGAGCTAAAGGAATCCAATCAGTTGGTGATAAATTTGAAACTTCAAGTTGAAGAATCTAAATGAGGTGAAGAAGTAATAAATTCCAAACCAAACCTTGAAGTAGAAAGATGCATGAAGTAGGAGGAAGAAATAGTGGCTTTGAGAAAAGAGTTAGAAAGAACTAAGGAGTAGATTGACAAAGGCCTAAATTTGAAAGGTGGCTCTAAGATACTTGATGAATTAGTGAAATCACAAAAGCCATCAAAACCCAAAGAAAATTTGGCCTTGGATTTGAGAAAGGAATGAGTTCCTTTATCAGCACTTCTACAAACTTGTATGACAGATTTAAAGCAGAAGAAATATGTTGCACAAAGGAAGAGGAAGCCAACACAAGTTGCTCCAGAGAAAGTACCTCTAGAAATGGAAAATTGAATAAAGGAACTACTGAGATGAAGAAGACAAAAGAAGAAAAGAAGCTATCTATAGAGAATAATAAAGTCAAAGAAGAGAAGAGACCTACTACAAACAAGAAAATGAATAATTATTCAATTCTTGCTTATCAGAAGAAGATGAACACAACAGATAAGAAGATAGAGGAATCAGTCCCAAGGCATCAAAGAAAATGATAAAACATTATGAGAGATGATTTAGGAGGATTTACTAGGATGAGATACATGAAGAATCCAAATCAAAGAAGACCACCTCATCTTGCTCGAAGAAATGATATGACTAGGTACTCCCCATATTTTAATGGTTACTATTATACCTGTAATCAATTTGGTCATAGGGCTAGAGAATGTAGAGCTGCACTTAGAAGGATCACTAAATATTTAAATATAAATTAATTTTCTCTTGTAAGGAATATGTATGTAGTATGCTACAAGTGTGACAACTTTGGTCACATAGCTAAAGATTGCATATTAGATCTTGTAAGACCAGTAGTATAGAGCAAGAGGAAGAATACAAGGAAGGATACATCTTCTAGAGTGAACAATGGTTCACATACTTTTGTGACAGAAAGGTAGTTGAAGAAGGTCTAGAGAGAGAAATCCTAGCAAGCAATGCACCATGAGGGTGTTTCTACCTTACATCACTAGTTTTTAGTGATGGGGCATGAGTCCATGGGGAGCTTCATCGGTATTTTATTCATCCCTAGAAATGGAGAGAGATCAAGTCAGGTAAAACATGTTTTACAAATTTCTAACAACTTGATGGTTGCAGATGTATGGTAACATTCTTGCTCATTGAAATGTTCATCAATGGGTAAGAACATCAGTAGATAGTGAATAGTTTGCTGTAGAAATTGATATCAACAATTGGTATCAGTTATTGAAGAAAAAGTGGTGTAGATGCTTTATTAAGAGAATTTTTTTTTCCTACAAGGAGAAGAGATATGTCTAAGGGGGGACTGTTTTGTATATATTTTTTTAAAATTGGTATCTATGGAGAAATTTCTTTTGGTATCAAATCAATGTTATACTTGATACATTGCAGTTCAGAATGTTAAGTAGTATCAAGGCATGATATCATCAATTGGTGTCAAGTATATGATATCAATTGGTACGAAGCATGAAGTAGAACATCTATAATTGATATCAGACCTGATTGGCACTAAGCATGTAATAGCACTTCAACTGGCATCATATATTAGTAATTGGTATAGAGAAGTTGAAGCATATGGTTTTTCTATTGCAGTAAAAAGGAGAGCAACATTTGAGATGAAACAAAAAAAAAAATCAGTTGGTATCAATTAAAGGGGAGCTAAGTCCCTTTGCCATTACTAAGAAGAAGTGAAGGTTGCAGCAGTATGGTGACCTGAGATAGCGAAGAGGAGAAAGTTGTGACCCTTTTGCATTGATGTCAAAGGGGGAGAAAGTTGTTTAAATGCTCAAAACAATTGATCATGGGGGAGAAAGTTGTACAGTTGCTCATAAGTGTGAGCAAAGGAGAAGGAAAGTCAAAAGGGGAGAATTGAGAGCTCAGATGTTATCCATCATTGGTATCTTACCTTTGATAAGTTGAGCATTTAAGTTTTTCCATCAATGACAAAGGGGGAGATTGTTTGCAATATCTTGCCATTGATGTCAAAAGAGGATAAAATGGAGAGGATGGATTTGATCCTAATTTGTATGTTGGCATTAATGTCAAAGTGTCATTGACATCAAAAGAGTGTCAAATTGATCATGCAAAGGAGATTTTGGCATGATAATAGATCAATGGTGTGCCTAAATGATATGAAGCTCAGAGGATGATTATGAGAGCAATGAATCTAGTTTTGGAAGTATGTGGATTGGTTGTTGGTGTAGAAGAGAAAGTTGCTCAATATGTTGCATTATTAACAAAATGTTTCCATCTCTATGAAATAGTTGCTTCCAAGTATTTTAAGGAAAATTAGGTTCTAGATTTGATATGGGTTTTTTGAGAGAATTCTAGTGATGTCCTCTACTAGTCCGGAAAGTGAAGGATATGCCTAGGAATGAATTATTTTTGCTCTCAGGTATTTTAGGGTTTATTAGTTAAACCCTAGGTGGTTTACAGTCATTGCGTCCTCAATATGTTCTTCTATTTTGACATTGAATGTCAACAGCAGGTAACTGATCACATAAGTTACAACTTATGTTGTTGAAATCGTGAGGGTGTTGGCCCCTCTACCTAGCACTCAAGGTTACACATATCTAGCAGGTTGGGATGACAGTTCAATATCGGCAACTCATCCTAGAGTCTTTTCAACTACTCGATAGCTTTCTTATCAGCGAGACACCAGGTCATTGAAGGGATTCCTTTGCATGTCTCTTCAATGGAGCGACAAGAAGTATGGAAGCATTATCGGCGAGACTGTATGATGTCAGTGAGACCTTTGTTAATGTCGAGCTCTAACTTGGTGATGTGAAGGAAGTACTCGAGTGGGACCCAGTCATGATGAGGTGGGTGATAGTGATGACAAATATGACATGTGGCATGATGGGATTGAGTGAATGGTAATCCACATCCTTGTGGATTACGATGCAGTGACATGGAGATGAGGTGGACAGGTGACATCATCAAGGGTTGTCATTGGCATGACTAATGGTCGTCAATGAGACTTGTTCATATGTCTCTTTGATATTCTGATATGTGCTTGATCAAAGAGAGAGATGTAGATTAGAGGGAGTTTCATGATTGTCTCCTCGACAACCCAATGACCTTTCCATCGGTATGACATCAGTAGTTCAGAAGGACTTTGAAGCATGTCTCTTTGAAATGGTGATATGAGAGTATGATGCCAACTATGGGACCCAATAAAGTGGATGTGGAAGTGAGACCCGATGAGATGAGAATCAACGATGTTGGTGGACAGTGACATTTGGTGACATCAGAAGGTGTATATGTTGCAATTACCTGCATACCCCACTGAGAATTCAATGGGGCCTAATCAATACCTGTGGGGCTAGCAAGGAACAGTGAAGATTGATAAAAGGAAGATCAGATGATGTTGGTGAAAATATGTTTCATCAATGAGACAATATGATATAGCCAAGACCTTAATGAAGGTCTCTCTAATAGGGTGATAGGAGAGTGTGATGCTAACTGTGGGACCCAGTAAGGTAAGGATGACATGCGTCAATGGAACAGTCAGAAAGCAAATGAAAGGATGACACATGGCAGGAAGTGATACTGGATGGTGACATGTGGTGACACGATGGTGTAGGGACCACTTGTCTACAACAGCAAATGTTATCGGCATGACAACACCATATCAATGAGTGGAGTTGATGTATCTTCGATAGCTCGATCCCTATCTCATTGGTGTGACATTGGTGTATCGGTAGAAGTCTAGAAGATGTCTCTTCAATGAAGCGATAAGGCGAAAAGCTAAATTTGACCCAATAAGAGGGTGACTATGATGAAGGATAACAGGTGGCGAAGAGCGATTGCTTGATATGCTAATTCACATCATTCTTGCCAATTACTTGGTAATGACATGGAGGATAGATGGCATGTGAGCCCATGCAAATGTCAAACTGAGATTAGTCTATATGAGAGAGAAGTTAGCAAGTCTCTTCAATGTAATGATGCATGATGGTCATAAGGTGATTGTTAATGGATGGACAAGATCGACAATGCAAATCTAAAGAATGCTAATCCAATGTGGTAATTTTAAGGTGATAACAAGATCAATGGACAACTCACATCCTTGTTGTGATTTGTGTGGCAATTGATAGACCCTACATATGATGAGCAAGCAATAGATTGAAGAGAACGGTGGACGTCGATGAGACTGTAGTGAATATCTCCTTGATAGAGTGACATGTGATGTGCATTGAAACTGAACCCTATGATCGATGATGGATATTTGAACAACCGCTTATTCAACGATCGTGATTTAAAGTTACGACAGTGAAAGGAAAGCATAGGATCAGGGCACGAAAGGAGAAGATCAATAGACAGTATTCAAACTTGAAGATCTACAATAGTCTAGTCTATGTGAACAAGGGTTACGACTAGTAACTGACACTATAGAAAGAATTAATTGGTCCAACTACAGTAAGTATGCACAAATAGAGAGAACAGTCTGTAGTTGTATGGAGTACTGAATAGAGTTACATCTTGCTAAGTATGTTGTAGAGATAGGTAGAGAAGGGTAGTGTTGTAAGTCTACAAGAAAGAGAGAGTGAAGTGCAGCAGATAGTGAATGCATTTGTGAAGTCCTAGACTGTAACACAGAACATCCTCTATGTGTTTGCATTCAAGGTGAAGAGAGTGCGTAGTTCAAAAAGAGAAGAGAGGTGCAGAGGTGTGAGTGTTGCTGAGAGTTCAGCTTCAATAGCAAAGTGTGAGTTGTAGAAAGTGCAACATTGTATTGAATGTAATGATGCATCATAGGTTTTGCATAACCAATTTTATGCATACTTGAATTTGTAATCCTTCAAAGGTTGTAGCCTCATTGTACTGAGTTGTAGCTCAATTTAGGGGATAGTAGTCTCCTTGGAGTTGTAGCTCCTAAATTAAGGTGTTGAAGTATCCTTGGGTTGTAGCCCTAAAACCTTGTAATAGATATTTCATTTGTGATGTTGGATTTGAGCAATAGATTCAAGCAACCTTTGTCACTGTGGTTTTTTCCATCTTGAGTTTTCCATGTATACATTGTGCTATGTGATGCTTTTTTGTGTATGCATATTTATGTCTCTACATGTTAGTATCTACACATTAAGTGGTTAAGGAAGTAATCTACACAAAGGTTTTGAAGGCCAAAGTTTTACTATCTACTGATTCACCCCCCTCTCAGTAGATCATTGTGTTCTATCATATATAGAGTATTGATGAAGCACACAAGTTCAAGAAGGGGCTCGATAAGTACCTTCCATATGGATTACCTATTGTCATCGGGCCAAAGAATTATGGGACATGGAAAATGTTCATAACTATAAGGGAATGAATAAAATGATCATGAAGAATTAGCATCCACTACTCAAAATTAATGATTTTTTATATCGATTGCAACATGCCAATCATTTTACAAATCTAGACCTCAAATATAGGTATCATAAAATTATTTTCAAGGACAAAGATAGGTGGAAGACAACATTCAAGACACGTTAAGGACTCTATGAATCACTTAATTTTCTATTTAGATTGTGCAATTCATGTGTCTCATGAATGAGTTATTGACACCATTAATTGACTTGTCTTATTTATTATTTATCTCATCTTGAAAAGTGAGATTTTCAAGGAGAGGAGGTAATTTGGGAATGGTGACAAGTGTGAGTATGCCAAAACCTCATTGGCATACCTTGCTCATAGGGTAGATGATAGAAATATACAACTAGATCCATCCAAGGTTGAGGTGAGTGTTAATTGGTTGAAGCCCATGACTATGAGTCATACATGAAGTTTTTTAAGTGCACCCCAATACCTCTAGAAGTTCATAAAATATTTAGAAAATATTGTTGCTTCATTAAATGAAGTTACAAGCAATGAATGAAATCCTATTGGGGAAATAAACAAAATCAAGAATTTGATGAGCTAAAGAAGAAGATTAGTACAACAATATTCCCTTCTTTACCTAGTTTTCAAGCTACATTTAAGATAGAGATGGATGACATCAGTTGTGCTATGGTTGTGGTGTTACTTCAAGAAGGTAGGCTTGTTCATTATCATTTAGAAATATTTAAAATACCTATGATAAACTACAAAACTTATGATAAGGAATTGTATTCTCTTATTTTTGTGGTGAAGAAGTGGAAGAATTATCTCATGGGAAAAGAGATTATGGTCCACACCAACCATAAACACTCACAATAATTGCAAGCTAAAACAAACTTATAGTAATCCAAGTATTACAAATGGGTGGAATTTCTTCAACAATTTCATGTTGTGTTCAAATACAAATTTGGTCTAGCTAAAAAGGTAGTGGATATGTTTTCACAACCATAACTTTTATCTAAATAAGTAGTGTATCCTAGCTAGAGCCTTTTTTTGGCGAAGTGTATGTCAACAATCACAAGCATGATGCAAATTTCAGAAAGGTACATTTCAAATTGTAATCAATGGAAAACATGTTTATTTTGAGCCTCATCAATACTTTCACTTATTGGTGACCAAAGTTGTAGGTCACAAATCCCTAAAGGTTCATATTCTCCCAAGCACTAGGGGTATCAAACATGAGAAGAAAATTGTGATCTTATGTTCATGTTTGGAAACAATGAACTAGTTATTGAGGTGGGTAAAACCTCATTCACTTTTTACCATGTTAAATCAAGGGGGGATCCATTAAGGTACCACAATAGATATATCACCACATAAATCAAACACTTCCCCTGACACAAACCATACACATTGCATAGTGAACCCTTATTTTAGTTGTCACTACATGTCTATATGTTGGTTTGAGGATTTCAAGGTCAAGCACCTAATTAATCAAATGAACTACATTATCTTTTTGAAAAGATTTTAATGATAACCACTAATATCATTTTAAGCACTCAAAAATGGCAATGAGAACATGCTATATCAAATAAATACAAAATATGATTAAACTAATTTGTTTTGGGTGTGTTTTGGGATAATTGGATGGGTGGAGCAAGTAGTATACTAGTGCCTATATCCAATTAGGTAAAAAAATTATGAAATTCATACAAAACATGCAATAACTGAAACCAATGGTGATACTTGAATGTAGATATCACAAAAGGTTGTGTTTTCTAAAATGCATAGGAAAATTAAGATCTATGAATACATTTAAAAACGAAATAATTTTTTTTAGAATATTAAATAAGTCTACTTAGTAATCCATGAGTATACACATACATTTCCTCTATTGGTATGAAAAATACCTTACAAAACTTTACAAGGTTTTTACCATTGTCTACCTAGCCAACTAAGAAACAACATGTCTAATCTTTAAGATTTATAAGTGTTTGTTTTAAATTTGGTATGAACCTAAATTATTATAGTATCAAAATACTATACCTAGAGCTTGAAACCTTAGGACTTCCTACAAATATTTTTCTTCTACTAGCTCTATAATTGCTCCATTTTCCTCTTTTCCCCTTTTCTTTTTTCTCAATGATATTCTAGCAATATATAAAAAATATTACAAATATAGTCCCCTCATGGATGGGTGACACATGTCAATCAAAGATTAGAAGATAAATCTTCCAAAAAATTTCCTAAAGTAAACATGTGAGGCCCTCATAGGAAAATTGCAACCATCTTCAATTCATTGCAACCTTTGTTAGAGAAAAACTTATTTTGACCTTCCATGTTGATGGCCACCAATATTTTGAGATACAAGAAAAGGAATGGCCCACAAAATCCATTGAAACAATGATCAATAGATTATGTGATGACCATTGGGAATTGAAATTTCAACCACTTGATTAATGGTTACATGGATCAAATTTTTTTCACCTTTAGAAGTAATTTTTGTTTTTAATATGAACAGATGTTTTTAGGTGAGAAAACATTGATTGGCTAGTTGCAAGGCATCATCAAGGCGTTTATGGTGCTCTAGGTTGTGTAAGGAAATCAATGGAAGTGAATATCGCAAAATGGAGGATTTTTCAAAGTTTCAAGGATTGAGGATCGTGCATACTTCATTCTCTAGGAAAATAAGGAAGGCATCACCACAACTCTTAACTTCAATGAAGCACATGGAAGGAAATGTTGAAATTCAGCGATTAGAGATCAAGGGTACCAAGGAAAGCAGGCCCAAGAAAAGGGATGTCTAAAGCTCTATCTCTAAAAGATAACTTAATTCCAAGTGAAAAGTGTCAGGGAGTCAGTATTTTGATGAAAGGCATGTTGCTATGAGGAAGTCTAAAACTTCAACAAGCAAAAGGGATGAAGGTGGTGAGCTGATGAAAGGTATGCCAACAAGGAAACATCTAATACCTCAATATGGATAAAAGAATAAAGAAAATTTGGGTAGAAAGACATTAGGAATGGAAACTTTAATATTTTAACACAAGCACAACCCTTAGAAATTTGAACACAAACCCCCACACTTAGACTTTTTGAAAATTTTCATCTAACACATTGATAAGCATGTAACAAATGATAAAAAAATAAAAAATGGAATACCCACTAAGACTCTCTTAGACCAGTTGTAAATGGTGGTGAATGGGGTCAAAAGTACAACATAGGAGCCTAACAATGAGGAATGGTACACGTCAAAATCGGGTGACAATATTGGCTTTAATTGGCAACATGTATCTCTTGCAAGCACAGTGACAATCCAAAACTCTAGATGCAAATAAACATAGGGGACAAAAAGGATATTGGGACAACTTACACTTCATCACAATCAAACAAGGATCATGATTACATAAAATCACATAAAGCACAACACTCACAAGGAAAAGAACAACACAAAAAATATGAAAGGACAAACATATGTACAAAGACTCACAAAAACCCATCCTCAAGAGAAGTAGTGCTTGAGATGTTGACCATAAATTGGTAAATCTAGTAATTCCCCATCAAGAATCATGAGGTATAAAGTTCCTTGATTGCATCCTTCAATAATTTGATAAGTTCCAACCAACAAAAGATCAAACTTTACATGTTTTCCTTTATCTTCTAATCTAGATTTCTACATAAGAACAAGATTATCCACATGCAAATCCTTTTGGATAGCTTTCTTATCAAAAAGATACTTCATTTTATATTTCCTCAATATTGTCCTCTCATGGGAAGCCCTCCTAGTCTTCCAAACTGGTCAACTCATGCACTCTCTAAGAAATTGCATCTTCTTCTTCCCCTTCAATTTGATGAAACAATTTGTAAAGTAACAATTCAAGAGTGATTGATAATTTTAATCCATGCCATAAACTAGTTCAAATCAAGTTCTCTCAATAGAATTCTTATAGTTTATTGTATATTCCCAAACAAAAGACTTAATATTATCATCCCACCTTTTGATGTTTGTATCTAGAGTCTTTCTGATGATAATTCAAGATAAATTTATTGGTAGACTTGGTATATTGATTTCCTTATGGCTAATAAAGGGATGTATGTGTTAGATATATCCCATGCTAAGAAAACACATCAATGATGTCATAGGACCTAAAACACATTACATTATCAGTAAGTATTTGTGATGGCACCCCAAACCATGTGATGATACTATTTGGTAGAAAAAAAAAATCACTAATTTTGATGTAGCATTTCATCTATATATTTTGTCTCCACCCATTTAGTGAAAGAATTGATAGCCACAAATATCCATTTATATATGCTCTATAAATTTTCAACAATTTCCCCCACTATTGGAATGGATCCTCAACTATGATGGTTATGACAGGGAGTGCACTTGCAAACTTCATCATATTGAAGAAACTCTAGCAAGCATCACATAATTTTATAAACTTAGCCACATCCCTTAATAATTTGGGACACCAATACCCTACTCTCATAATCTTATGAGCAAATATCTTTGACATAAAATACCCACTACAATACTCTTGGTGGTATTCCTCCATAACTCTTTCAATTTGCTCACTATCCTAACAGTTGAGAAATACACCATCGAAGTTCTCCACATTAATTGAATTTGAAGAAACCCATACATCTAAGATTTTAGCTTCAATGTTCTCTTTTTTTATCACATAGTTCCAATGGACAACTTAGATTCTCCAAATAAAACACAATTTTCTTATACCAAATCCAATCTTTAAAATGACAAGGAAAGATGGGTTAGAGTCAATTTGATGCACTTCAATTGCATCTAAATTTTTCTTGGTCATTAATTTGGAAAAGCCTTCGCCTTTAGCAAATGTCGTTGTCTTCACCTCCAAGTCATACTCTTGGATCTTGTTGATCCATCTGCACCTTTTTCCTAATGCCTCTTGGTGCATAAAAATTTTGTTATTGTTATATGCATTACAAAGGTAGTGATTTTGGCTCCTACTAGATGAGATTTAACATTCTTCACTACCTTAAAAAGAGCATAAACATGCTTCTTCATGATGAAGTATCTCATTTCAGCATCTCTCAAAGATTTGTTGAGAAATTTTATTGGTTTTTTGTAACCATCATCATTATTTTGTAACAAACCAACAAAAATAGTATAAAATGATGAAAAATAAAACAACTAAAAAGTATTTCAATAATATAGGCTCTCTAGTATAAGGACCTTCTTGAGTACATCTTTGGTCTCAACAATGGAATTAATTGACTCCCTGTTCGAACTTGATGATTGTCCCTTCTTCACACCTTGGAAATAACCTTTTGTTTTCTTTGCAAAGTTAGGAACAAATCTCTTGATGAAGTTAATATTCCCAAAGAATGATTCAACTGCCTTGACTATATGGAGTGAGATCAATACTAGTTATGGACCAATTGTAACCCCTTCCCTTGACACAATCTATCTAATGATTTTTTCTTTCTGCACTCCAAATGTAATTTTCTTAGGATTCAAAGAAATCACATACTCTAAGCACCTTTGGAACATTAATTCCAATTGTTTGCAATAATTATTTTGATCCTTCAAGTATGCAATCAAATCACATCGGAAGACTGTTGCAAGAATGGAAATATTGAAGGTGTTTTCATTGATTTCAACTAATCAACTTGTTATCAACTGGTTGTTGTTGGTTGTATATGTTGATGATATTGAGAAAATTATAATGAAGATATGTTGCAAGTGTTCAATTGTTGCTTTTGGTTTTTGCTTTGAATTTTCTCATATGTTTGTGTGGTTCAGATATGTTGATCATGGTTGTTAGAAGATGTTATATCCATATTTTTAGTTGTTGATTCATTATACAATGCAAGTTATGTTCACTAGTTGTGAACTATGGTTTTTTGTGTTTTAGGTTGAGGTCTGGGAGAAATGTTGTTGGTACGGATTCCTCTTTGATGAAGTCTTGTGACATGTGGTTCTAGAGTTGAGTTTTCTTGATCATGTTGAAGATAAATTCAGCATCTGGAAGATTCATGCTTAATGGTTCTATGTCTTTAACACTGGTTTGGTTGACCTTGTGTGGAATACTACTTTCAAAGTTAGAGAAGCATGTTGGACCTATTTGGGTTCTGATGAAGCATGTGTTTGGGTAGCCCTCATTCTAATTCCACCCTAGGATGTTTTGGTGCCAACCTAATTTGAATTTGAATTTGGATAGTGACTTTGGATATGTTTGAAAGTTGAAGATGGTATAAATCTAGGATGAGTTAGTGGTGAAACATATGCAAAGAGAGAAGAAGAGATAAGTGAAAGGAAAAAAGAGAAAATAGATGTGGCATTGATGCTATCCAGTGAGTGTGTGTGATGTGAGTGTGGCAAATTAGTGTGAAGCCTAAATGTTGAGTTTTCAGATGCAGTGAGCAGAAGGTGAACTCTATCATTCATGCATGTTTGCAAGTGATTGTGGTGGAATCCTTTGTTGCATTGAGATTGTCTTCTCTCTATAACAAGTCTTCTTTTTCTTCTTTGTATCTCTGTGGCAGTGATCCCTTCAGGTTGTTATCCCTATTGGACAGTGAGTCCTTGTTTTGGAAGTGAGCCTTGTTTCATAGGCAGTGAGCCTCTTGTAATTGGTTTTGATATTCTCTATAGTGTGAGTTAATATTCACAGTGGTTTTTCCATTATTGGGTTTTCCACATAAATCTAGTGTTATTGTGTTTGTGTGTTATTTAAGGTTTTGCATTAGCATTTGATGATTAATCATTTAAGCAGTGTTAAGAATTAGTTTCAATGAATGAATTAAAAGATTAAATCTATGACAACGGATTCACCCCCCCCCATCTCAGTTGTCCTATTCAACAAAGACAACCATTATCTCATTTATAAGGCTACCAAATGTAACATCCATTGCTCTCTAAATTTGGCTACTACATTCTTCAACCTGAATGATATTCTAACATAAAAAAATATTCCCTCTAGTGTAGTGAAGGTTATCTTAGGCTACTCAAAATATTTAACCATTACCTAATTAGCTTAAGAATCCATCCATCATATACATTAGTTCAAACCTTGTCATCAATTGCAATAAATGGTCCATGCTATGAAATTGTTACATCCCATCCCTAAATTACTATTTACTTTTCACTTTAACTTGAAATGCAGTGTGAATTTATGTGACTATAATGATTGATAAGTTAAATGTTTAGATGAAATATATGTAAATGCAATGGTTTCATATAATGAATAGAAATAATGATGCAATGAGATGAATGTGATATAATGAAATGGCTAACTATGTGTTTTAGTTGCCCAAGTGGATGACAGGTCTAGATTATGTGCCTCTAGTGGATGAGGGGGAGTATCACCTAAGAGAAAGAAATGGTTAAGAGTTGAATAGTAAAATCATCTTAGTTTTTTGATTTGTGCTTAGGTCAGGTTTGGAAGTTGTCATAATCAAGTAAGTTGTTCTTTAGTTATATCTTGTGGTTACTTAAACCTAAATAAAGTCAAGGTAGTTTCCTTGTAGAAGGCTTTAGAGTTTTGGGTGTTTTCTTTTATCGTAATGTGTGTGTGTGTGTGTATTAAGTTGATAATATCATCAAAGTGGATTTAGTATTGACAATACTCTACTAAGGGAAATGATAGTGTGTATAACTTTGTATGTGTGTATGCATCATGGTTATTTGGTTTGATCTTATAAATAAAAATATGTATATATACGATATGAATAGATACATATGTTAGTGTGATGTGAATATAAAGTCTTGTACCTAGTAATTTATCTTACTAGGGAATTAGGGGACTTATTCGCATGTTAAGTTTTCTTAGGATATAAGATTCTTTTTAGAAGTCTTAGTTGGGTTTTCTAGAGCTTATCTTATCTAGCTTTATTACATAATTCCTAGATAGTTAGTTTGTTAGTCATCTCATGTCATAGGATTAAGGCACATGTAACAATCATGTTCAATCATATTCCTCACCTTTCCTATATAAGGAAGGTCATTGTACACATATGTAACATACTTCATACCTCGTCATCATTTTGATAGGTCTCAAGCAAGATCATATTCTTGCATACTCTCTTGTGGAAGGTTTTCATTGTTTTTGCAGGTGGCCTTGGGTATCGAACTAATCTTCAGCTCTTACAACGTACACACGTATATATCTATATGTACGAATAAATGAGCATGTATATACCTAACTCGGTTGTAATCGGTAACCGATGTATATATATACTCATTTCATATAAATATGTATGTATGTAAATATGTATGAGCATACAACAATATATATACATATATATGTGAAATAATAATGCAAGTAAATATCAATTATTTAATATTCAAAGGAGAAAATAAAATAAATTAAGATGGCAAGTTATAAGGCTTAAAAAGCCAAGTTATTAGGTCATTAAAAGGGGTTGCATTATTGATGGTTGAAGCATGTTTTAAATGAAAATGTTTGTCAAGGTAATTAGTGATGCAATACAGAGGGAAGAAAACAAACTTACTCAATCTCATTTGTCAAAAACTCAAAACATTCTTAGGTTATTCATACATCTTTTCTTCTTGTATTCATCCCTCAAGGCTCATAAGCCATCAAAACATCAACATCACATCACAATTAGATTCCCATTATTATATCAAACCCTCAACCATCTTAGGAAACATAAAATCATCAGATTAAGCCAACAAACCAGTAACTAATGGCCCTTCTCCAATTTCCTTCCAATGCATACAATGACACCTTTTGATCAATAACACAAACTTGAACTTATAAGGAACAACCCATCAAACCAACACTTGAGGAGTCTTCATTAGGAATAAATTGACATGAAGAAACTCAATCCAAGCCCCAAGAATAAAAACTTGATGTTTTAGTTATAGTTCATTAATCTGCCTTATCTCTAGTAGGTCTGCCACAAGGTTTGTCAGAGATTTTCTTCCAAACTACACAATGAAAACCCAAAAAAAAATATTTTTAGACATCCATTAATATTTTTTAAAACATGTTACAAAATTAGGTATAGTTCTTTTGGAGTAAGTGCTTGAAAAATTGTTGTCTCAAACTGTGTTTAGGCCTAATTAGGCTTGTCATGCCTAAGGGCTTATTGAATATATCAACTCTACCATCAATTTCTCTTGAAAAATAATTGAAACACATCAATATCAACTTGATAAAGCTTAAAAGTTCATTGGATGTCCATTTTCATGAATATTTATATAAACCCTAGGTTGTATTCTTCTTGTCTAACCTATATTTTGACTCTACACAGAATTTTCAGTGGAAACTTTAAATTTTCAACACCTTAACTTTGTGCTCTTGATCCCAAGCCATTATAATATGGAATAACATGCATATAAGAACAATCCTACAAAGAATCAGAAAATTTGACCAGACAAAGAGAGAGAAACACAAATTTTTAAGTCTTTGGTTACCCTAGAATAGGGTTTTATCTATTTATAGTAAAAACTCAATATCTCTTTCAAAACTGCATAAATTTGCATGAAACAAAAAGTGTGTGGAAGGTGATTGGGTACACTACCATCTACAACCATTCAAACTTTCCTTCATGGTCGTATAGGGCCATACTAAGGCCTGAAACAATGATTTTCTATAGAAATATGTAAGAAACAGTAATTTTATTCATCTAATTTCTTTCCTCCAACCACCCAGATGTACAAAATGGATACAAAGCCTATTTAAAGGCATTACATGATGACTCTTGAGTTCCTAACTAATTTCCAACTGCCTAAAACAAGACTGACCCTTCATATTTCTTCTGTTACTTTATGCAACTTTACCATTTTTTTTGCAATTTGTGACAACTTTTAAATGCTTTGACATTTTTTTTACATTTTTTCACAAAATATGACACTAATACATGAAAAATGACTTGAGTGGCCCTAATACACTGTTGGAACACCAAAATTTGATCATCCTTCAATATTTTCTACATGGAATCATGATTTTGTCAAGATGCTCCTGCATCAATTAGCCACGAGTTGGCTAAGAGTAAGAGCTTATTTAATGTTTAAAACAGCCCTAACAATGTTGCATAAAAATAGAAGTTTTTAGTGATCATAAAGTTTCGGCAATGCACTTTGTGAATTTTGTTTATCGATAACCATTTTTGACCACTGTTGCGAGCAGCGCGGCATGCAAAGCGCAAGCAGGCGGAAAGCTTCATTCCTTTAGGAAATGAACTCTGAAGGAATTTAAACGAACTGGTATCAGATTTTCAAATTGTCAAGATTTGAAAAACAAGAATTAGCGTGGTCTTTGGTAACAAACTTAGTTTACGAATTTTAGCCCCATTTGGGATGAACATCCACAGTATTTTCAGCCACCTCGGCGGGCGACAAAGATGGATCCCCACAACGAGGTCACAAATATGAGTAAGCTCAATGGTTTTAGGTTTTGAAGGTTCCATTGATAATTTTGCAGTTGTTTTAATGAGGAACAATTTTCATTAAGTCATCACAATCTATTTTTTTAAATGATTCTCAACAGCTTGCATTATGATTAGTCATAAGTAATTGGTTATCAGTTTAAGGAATTTTATGACTACATTTGTGAAGGGCAATAGCAGAAGAACGAGTTGGTTGAATCTCTTTTCTATAAATATGATGCAAGAGCATCCAGTGGTGTAAGTGAAATCTTGCATCACCCAAAAATATTGTATTTTCATTTTGTTTGTAGTTTCCTTAGTTGTTTTAGGGCCCATGGCAACTCATCCAATATTTGGGATAGTTAGAAGTTTGAAAGAGCCAAAAATAGTCACTTGCTATTTTTAGTAAGTCTTCCTATTCAGGTTCCTATGGACACGAAAATTGACCCCAAGGAGTGAAATTGGAAAATAAGATTTTTGGTGAAAGAATCATCTCAAAATCCTATACCATTTAGAAGATATTAAATTTTCATCCCAAGGAATTTTTCCAATGAAATTTAAAATTAAAAATTGAGGCCCTTCAAAGCCCCGGAATAGGGTGCAAAATCTATGATCTTTTAGATTTGGAAAAAGATGGTTGTATATCTCTTCACAAGCTTTCCAACGATAATTGAAATTGAAAATATGATGGTCAGATCAAAAGATATGGCCCTGAGAAGTTGTAAATATATAAATATAAAATTTAAAAATATATAAAAATCTTCTAGAGCGGGAAATAGACGGTGGAATTATGGCACCAAAATGGGGTTACAGCTTCCATAATATTCTAAGGAAGTTAAAATTATTGGATAAAGAGGGAGAACATGGGTTACAGAAGGGGAGCTCTCGTAGTGCAAATTGTGATTTTTGGCTTGCATATTTTTGTAATGAGAAGGCCCATGTGGTTGTAGTATGTTATTTTCTATGTATTGTAATTTCACTTCATCAAGATAATAGAAAGCAAGTGTTTCTTTCTACATTTTTTGTTTATCTCTCTTGTTTAGTTGTGTGTGTGTGGTTTTGTAAGGGGAGTACCCTCATCAAGTGGTATCAAAGCAGGTTTTCCAAAGTGTGTAGACAGATCGCCGAATGTGAGGCAATTTACACTAGTATTTGTGGTTGTGGGTTTGTGAGAAAAGATGCCTCCACAAAGAAACCATGGTGGAAGAAATTTTGGGGTAACAGGAGAGGGTTTTAGATCCCTCCAAAGAAAAGTTCAAGCACTACAAGAGGAGCTGTGTAGAGGAGTTGATGTTAGATGAAGAAATGAAAGTGAAGATTAGGCTGAAAATGAAGAGTCATTCGAAGAAGAAGCACATGATGTAATAGATCTTGGAGAATTCAAACTCCTTAAGGCCATTTCCAAGATTGGAAAGAGGCCAAAGATAGAAGTTTTTATTTTTTCTAGAAACTTGAATCCAGAGGCGTTGATCGATTGGGTCAATGACATGGAAGATTATTTTGAGTATGAGGAAATAGAAGATCCAGAGAGGGTCAAATTTGCAAAATCCAAGTTGAAAGGCCATGCTAGCATATGGTAGAAAGAAGTCTAGTTGGCGAGAAATAGAAGAGGAAAAGATAAAATAACAAGATGGGATCGAATGGTGGAAAAATTGAAGAGACAGTTCATTCCTGTGGACTATGAGCTAGATTTGTTGAAGACGATGTATATAGAAGAATTCTACCAAGTCCTAATTAGAACGGGTCATTCTAAGGCCAACAAGGAGAAAGTTTCCCATTACATAAATGGCTTGAAGCCGAGTATTCAAGAAGTGTTGAGTTTGGTGAGGATGACCATGATTGAAGATGCATATCAATTTACCCTAAAGGTGGAAGAGAAGTTGAACAGAAGGTTCAAGAGTAAGAAAAGGGGTGGAGGTCGTGGTGGAAAGACTACTGGGCAATCCTATGGAGGCCGAAGTGAAGATCAAAAGAAGACTAAAGGATCCAGTAGCAGTCAGAACCAAAAAGGAGATAACACCTACCATCCTCGAGATCAAAATAATGGAGACCAAAGAGGAAGAGGAAGTTTTGGATGAGGGCCAAGAAGAGGAGGCTTTTGTGGAACCTATTCTCAATGCGAAGAAGGGAATAGAGCCTACGATTGTCCTCAACATCAAAGGAGGACAAATATAAGACTTGAAGGAAATGCACGAGTTGAGCATGTAGATAAAGATGTCGAGTCTTCACATTTTGAAGATGTTGAAAGAGGAGAGGCCCTTGTTGTCAAAAGATCCTTGCTAAATGAGAAGGAACCAAATCAAAGAAATAACTTGTTTCGCACTCGATGCAAGTGTGAAGGTAAATTTTGTAATTTTATCATCAATGGAGGTAGCACTGATAATCTTGTTTCAGAGGAAATGGTTATTAAGTTGCAGTTGGAGAGAAGGCATCCAAAACCATACTGGATCGCATGGTTGCAGAAGGACCATAGAGCATTGGTCAATGAGAAATTTTTGGTAAAGTTGAAGATTGGTAATTATCAGGATGAGGTTTTTTTTTATATTATACCTATGGATGTTTGTTACATGTTGTTAGGAAAACCGTGGCAATTTGATCGGTGAGCAGTGCATGATGGACATGCTAACACCTATTCTTTGACAAAGGATGGAATTTGTCATAAGTTGAAACCCTTGAAGGTGGCAGAAGAAAAGGTATGCAATAATACAAGAATTTTTTTGGTTGATGGAAGAAAGTTCCTACAAGGTATGAGACACGAGAATATGTGTTTCATATTCATCCCTAGAGTCGATAAAGAAGATACTAATGAGGTACCTATAGAAGTTTTAGATTTATTGAATGAGTTTTAGGATATTGTTTCTAATAATGTGCCTGAAGGTTTGCCTCCAGTAAGGAAGATTAGCCACCAGATGGACATGATTCTTGGAGTCAATTTTTTTGAATAAGGTAGCTCATCGTATGACTCTAGTGGAGAGTGAAGAGTTGGACAGACAAGTGCAAGAGTTTTTTGCAAAAGGGATTAGTCAGAGAGATTTTGAGTTTGTGTGTGGTACCTATAGTACTAGCAAAAAATAAGGATTGGGAATGGAGTATGTGTACAGATTCTAGAGCCATCAACAAGATCATCATCAAGTATAGATTTCCCTTGCCTAGGATGGATGACATCATGGATTGTTTGAGTCGAGTTGAGTGCTTCATGAAGATAGTTCTGAAGAGTGGTTATCACCATAATCAAATTAGAGAAGGAGATGAATGGAAGATAGCCTTCAAGACCAAAGAGGGCTTGTACAAGTGGTTAGTCATGCCCTTTGGGCTAACCAATGTACCAAGCACCTTCATGCACCTCATGAATGAGGTACTGAAAAAAAAATTGGATAAATTTGTCATTGTTTATTTGGATGAAATTCTAATTTTTAGAAAGACATTAGAGGAGCATTTGATGCATATCAAAAAGGTTTTTGAGTAGCTAAGAGAGAAGTTGTTGATCAATTTGAAGAAGTGCAGTTTTGTGAAAAGAGAGTTGGTATACTTGGGATTTGTTGTCTTACAAGAAGGTCTTAAGATGGACCCAGAGAAGGTAAAATTTGTCATTGAATGGCCTACACCAAGGAGTTCTACTAAGGTGACATATTTTCATGGTTTAGCTAGTTTTTATAAAAAAATTATCAAAGCTTAGTGGTATCGCACACCCTTAATCCTAAAACAATGAGAGGGGATCTAAAAGAGTTTAAGTGGACTACGTAAGCAGCAAAATTCTTGATATGTCGTTATAGATCAATCCTGTTTCTGCACCAAATTCCCCCAACAAGGCATTTCGTGTAGATTAAGCATGCTAGTGAATGTAAGTCAATAGAGTTATTTTGTTTCAAGAAGGTAAAATATGTTGGCTCATCGTAGTGGAAATTGAATGTGATGCAAAGAAGTAAGATTTTATAAGCCGCTTGAAAATGACATCTATTTTATTTCACCACCCACCGAAGAACCCATGATTTGAATGGCAGACCTCTTATAAAGTTATGATTTTTGAAGCATAGGAGTGGAAGATCTAATAGAGTTGCAAATTCCTTAAGTAGGAAGCAAAATTTGTTAACAAAAATGCAAATTGAAGTTGTTGGGTTCAATGAACTCAAGAGCTTGTATCTTAAGGATCCTGATTTTACAAAGGCTTGGAGAGCTTGCAAGGAGCTTATCACTTTGGATAGGACGAGATGGTTGGATTTTATAATCCAAGATGGCATGATGTTTTGATGGAATCAGTTGTGCATTCCAAGGAGTTCCATGAGAGAGAACCTGATCAAGGAGAAACACAGTGGAGGATTAGCTAGACACTTTGGTCAAGATAAGACCATTGCTATTGTTGGTGAGCATTACTATTGGCCATAGTTATAGCAAGAAGTGAAGAAGTTTGTGCAAAGTTATAGAGTAGCACGATGGAAAAGCAAGCAACATCTAGATTGCATCGCCCATTGCTACGTACCGAGGGGCCATGGGATGAAGACATTAGTATGGATTTTTCCCTTGGATTTTGATGCATCGTCGTAGAGGGTGGCGATTCGACAATTTCAGGTATGGAGCATTAAGATTAAATAACTCATCTCTGTGGCACAAGATTAGTGATGTTGTTCATGTTGTAGAATTATTTTTTAGAGAGGTGGTGAGACTACATGGTCTACCCAAGAGCCTAGTTTCAGACCGAGATACCAAGTTTGTTGGGAATTTTTGGAGGACATTGTGGAAGAAGTTGAAGATTGATTTGAAATTTAGTTTTGCACACCATCCGTAAAATAATGGAAAAATGGAGGTGGTGAATAGGATTTGGTGTAACCTGTTGAGATGCTTAGTAGGAGATAAACCCAAGGGATGGGATTTGATTTTACCATTGGTGGAATTTTCTTATAATAATTTTATCAATAGGAGCACTGGTAAATCACCATTCCAGATTGTGTATGGGAGCAGTCCAAGAACTACTTCTGAATTGAGAAAGATGGATAAAGGAGAGAAGAGTAGTGTTGAGGCTGAAGAATTTGCATGACGAGGTGAAGAAACATATCAATAAGATGAACTCTTAGTATAAGGCTAAGGAAAATTAGAAAAGGAGGTTTAAGGAGTTCCAGGTAAGAGATGAATTCATGGTTCATTTGCGAAAGGAGAGGTTTCCTGTTGGTACATACAATAAGTTAAAGATGAAGAAGTTTGGACCATGCAAGATCCTAAAGAAACATGATTCAGGAAATGCTTATGAGGTAGAGTTGTCAAGTGAGATTCATGTTTCACCTATGTTTAACATTGTCGATTTGATAGAATATCATAAAGGAGTTAAGGAGAATGAATTGATAGAGGCACAGTGGAACATTCTAGCACCTACATTAGAAAAGGAAAAGATAGAAGAAATTTTGGATAGTCGTGTGGGTAGAAACACAAGAAGCAAACAATATGCAAAGTACTTGGTGAAATGGAGAGGAAGGCCTATTGAATATTTTCCATGGTTATTTAAAGTTGAGGTTAACCATCTTGGTTTCCCTCTAACACCTAAGAAGTGACTCACCTCTTTTTCAATTACTCGGTGTTCCGGATGCAGAGCATCAAGCGGTAAGGGAATCTTGCATCACCCAAAAAATATTATATTTTCATTTCTTTTGTGTTCTTTTTAGTTGTTTAAATCTGTACTTTGGGATAGCTAGAAATTTGAAACAACCAAAAATAGTCACCTTTTATTTTTAGTAAGTCGGCCTATTCAGGTTCCTATGGCCATGAAATTTGACCCCAAGGAGTGAAATTGGAAAATAATATTTTGTAAAAAGAATCATCTCAAAATCCTATACTGTTTAGAAGATATTAAATTTTCATCCCAAAGAATTTGTCTAATGAAGTTTAAAACTAAAAATTGAGGCCCTTCGAAGCCCTGGAACAAGGTGTAAAATCTATGATCTTTTAGATTTGGAAAAATATGGTTGTAGATCTCTTCACAAGCTTTCCAACGATATATTACAATTGAAAATCTGACGGTCAGATCAAAAGATATGGCCCTAAGAAGTTGTTAATATATAAATATAAAATTAAAAATATATAAAAATCTACTAGAGCGGGAAATAGATGGTAGAATTTATGGCACCAAAATGGGGTTACGCCTTCCAAAATATTCTAAGGC